>JACXGJ010001544.1:0-81095 GCA_016801105.1 Esox niger | reverse complement strand
ATCCTCTATCATTATGTAAATAATAATACCCTTTTAACCCTGCTCATCGCCAATAGTGCACTTGATCATTATGTGTATTTATGTGTACTGTATATTGCAGTCGGTGACTCTTGTTGAGTGTCCTTTGTTGGAGTTCACATGGTGCTTCTGTATAATCCAGAGTCAAATTCCTTGTATTTGCACACATACCTGGCAAATAAAGCTGATTCTGATTTGTTCTAGGATCTTCTCTGTGACGGTTGTTTTGAAAGGTGCTTTAAGCCAGTCTCCTCTGATATCCTGTCTAATGTCATGACTGGGCTTTATTATTTTCTTTTGGAAACCTCTGTATGATTTATATGCACTCTCAGCCACCGGACAACACTACAGGGACATGGTTTTGGCCTGGTTTTTGTACCTTGATTGCTCTTGACTGAAATGTTTAAAACATGGAATCCTGATTTTAAAAAAAATAGGGCGTTTCCTCTTGTTGACATTACTTTTTATACTGTAGGTGTGTTTCCATGCTTCGTCCCTGTGAAGGGTGTATCCCAGCTGTAATTCCTATGCAATGTAATTATTTTTGACTCAATCAACAAGATGCATTAGGACATTTTGTATATTTCCATTCTGATGTTGCAATACTATTTAATGTTCAACCAAAAGATTCCTGGAATATGTAGTCCACTGACACAAAACGTTCATGCCAATTTCTCCAGGTTATAGGCTAGCATGCTCTTACCTTTCTTATTCCATTATTTATGCATGTCAAAAAGAGATATGTTTTATAATTTACAGAACATCAGTGTACTCAGGCACTAACTGCCTGGCATGCTTAGTTTGAATGTAGCATCCATTAGCAATCAGTCCGCTTTCACTGTCTCTAAGTCTCTCTTGGACACATGACCACTCTCCATGCAGGGCTCCTCAAGGCAATGTACCCTCAGAGATGAATCCTCAAGTAGTTGGGTGCTATGGCAACCCATGAGCCCAGCTCCCAAAGAGCCTCAGGAGGTAAAGTACACCAGTCTTTGTGGGCTGTTCTGAGTTGATTAAGTCCTTGTTAGGCTTCTTCCTCCCAGAGTGCTTCTATTGTTGTCATCAGTGGTAGAGATATAGACAGGCGGTAACAATGTCTTTTGTTACATCAGCTTTGACATGACCTGATTTACATGATAAAATACAAACTCTGCAACCTTTTGTAGCATTGCCAAAAGGATTTCTTGTGTCTATCCTGTAATTGTACCCTACAAAATTGTCCAAATATAGGTACTGTTCCAGATGTTACCGGGTCAATATCCTGAAGGAAAACTAACAAGATTCCTTCCTCCTTCAGAGATAATTTGAGGTAGGACAAATAATGTGCTTTTCTGATAAATACGGAATTGATTGAAAGCACAAGATCTCAGATTGCATGGAAGTTAAGTTGTTCAATGCTGCATCACTGGGTGTGTTTAATTGTCCATTTCAGCTTCAGCTCTGCATAAAGAATTATTCCTAGAAGATTCTGTGCTGCGGTGTTGTCTCCTGTGTTAGGCAGTCTTACTAATGCTGTTGGTAGGCTTGGTCCTAACTGGGTAGGAGTGAGGTAAGAGGGGCGAAGTTCAAAAGATCTAATGGCAGGAAATGTGTGTGTTACATCAACAGCAACAGAGGAAACAGCAAGTGCCAAATAAATCATACAAATATGTCAGAAATCTATTGGAAAATGTCATTCTGAGTAATAGTATGTTCATGAAAGACACGCCATGTTTATCTACATTTCATCATAGCATGATATAATTCTGTGACGTTTTTGGAACTGAAAATATAATTAAAATGATGTTTTCAAGACATGATAGTCAATGACAAAGAGAAATATCAGACATTATTGCATTTTTGTCAATGCATTAAAATCTATGGCTCAGTTTTGGGACCATAATTGTTTTCATTATATATGCTGCCTCTGGGGGATGTTATCCTGAACCAAAATGTAAATTTCACTTTTAAGGTGATGACACAATTGTATATTTCAATGAAACATACTTTGGAAGCATGTGTTTAAGATATTAAAAAGTGGGTGACGAAAAACGTTTTGCTTTTAACTCAATGCTCGTTTGAAGACCCAATAAGTTTTTTTTAGCAGATCTTCCAGTGAACATCGACGGTTGTTTGGTCGTATCCAAAAAACTCAGCATTACCCTTGACCCTGACTTCTCCTTTGATGAACATATAAACTATATCTCAAGAGCTGCTTTTTCCCTGTCTTTGGAACATTGCAAAAATCAGAAAATGTCATAAAAAAATTATGCCAAAAAATGTATCCCTGCTTTTGTTACTTCATGATATGTTTACTGCCATGCTCTTCTCTCTGGTTACCTGTCATAGGGCTAGTTGAAGGACACAGACGCTGAGGCGAACGGGTGAAGGTTTTCCATAATTTTAATAAAGAAACAAAACAAACGTAAAGCCGCTCCAGTGACTGGGTTGGGTGGCATACAGCAACAAAACCAAAATGAACCACACCAGTGTGAGCAAACCTTCAACTTAAATAGGTTCCCCAATTGGGGGCAACAACCCACACCTGCCTCCAGTTGGGGAGACCCAAGCACGTAGAGATGCCTAGAGGCATCTCTTCTAGTCCCGCCCTGACTATGGCCCCAGACAGTGCAAAGATGGCTAGGGGCATAGCCAGGACGTGACATTACCCTGATAAATCAATGAATAAACTTCAATTAGTGCTGAATAGAGTTATCTTAACTGGAATTAAAGCAGGGTTTTCCTGGCTCAGAATGGGTCTTTATAGCATGAATACACATGACAGTACGCATGATCAGTCCATATATAGAAAAGACAATGAGTTACCTTATGACAGAAATCTATGCATTTTCCTGTTATTTCTGACCATTTTATAAACAAAAACGTCTTTCATGCTTGAATAAATGAAACCACATTAACAAAACTGATTAAAAAAGTGATTGTATTACAACATTGGAGGGGGGATGGGAGTGAGTTTGAGGGACAGGGGTGTGGGGTTGGAACAGGCAGTCAGTTAGAGGTCACATCCTGCTTCAGAGCATTTCACCCTCTTATTTTACCCTCTATTTAAATAAAAGGCTCTGACAAGGCCTATGGTAGTCTATAGGACTGGGCGGTATGACATAAAATCATGATTAATTGAACATTTTACCGGTTACAATTAATGAACGATTATTTTGATCTTTGCTTAGTTTTATAATGTGAAGTTTACATTGTAACACTGAGAAAGGTGCTATATGAACAGATTTTTTATTGTGGTCACTGTATTTATTTAGTGTGCTAAAGTAAAATATTATTAATATAGCACTTTTTTAAACACTTGTTAAGGTGCTATGTTACATAACACATGTTATGTAACAAAGTGCATAACAAGAACATCAGCACAGTAAAGAATAGGAGAATAAAAAAGTCTTAAAAACATTAGACATTATTATGTATGACACATACAAACAAACAAAGAAAGAGTATTGCAGCTATTCACCACCCAGATATCCCCAATTAGATTATTGAATATTATAGCATTGTGTCTGTTAAGCTGATTGCAAGGTGCAGCCTGTGTCCAAAACACTGCTGCCTTGTCCATCCATTGCGCTGTTCAGCTTTGACAACATTAACACCATTATAGCGTCATTATGGCCACGAGGTTCTCTTCCATGAGTCCCCACGCCAAAAGCATAGTTCTCAGGCCCTGTGCAACAATCTCTGTGATGGAAATTTCATCGATAGACACTCTTAAAGGAGTAAGACAGAGACAAAAATTATCTTGGCACAATTAGCAGTTTATTTGCAAATAGAGAGACACGTCAAATGCTTACAGAATAATAATTTGTGGAGCCTCTAAAGTAAATTACATGAACAGCTCATATTTATTATAGTTAAAAGGGGTGTGGCAAGATGCCACCCATCAATTTTAGGTCACACAGGTGGGAGGGTTGTCCCCCCACCTTATCCTTCCTGCCATAATGTTTACTGTTGTTTTTACCTAAAGGGACAACTGCCCCTACCTTCCCCCAACACTCACATTCCAAGGACAGATACCCTTAATGGCTTAGCCAGTTGAGCAGATGGTCAGAGAACCTAATGATTCTCTGACATAATACAGATGCATGTCAAAACCAACATACTATGTAAAAGATAAGCAAACATGTCTCCAAAATACATGTTAAGAAATGTGATTGACTGGAAAATATGCCATCTCAAGGCATCTGTTTCGCAGCTTCCATTCATCGTCAATGTAGTGCAAAGTAAGGCTCAAGAATGGGTCCATCGTCTTACATGACCAAAGAGCAGATGTGGTTGCAAAGTGCTATACTTTTTACAACATGATTTGTTGTAACAGCACGTTAATGCACGTACGCATGTATGTGCTTATGCACACATGTTGGTCATCACGCGTGCTTTGAGATTTGATGGGAATTGCTGCTTTGCAACACAGTTCTATGCCGTAGTTATTTTTTTGCTCCAACTCATATGAAGTAACATTACAGTATTATTAGTCAATTATTATTATTATTATTACTATTGTTGTGAAAAACAGGACAATTTGGTAGTGAATGTGGGAAACCATTTTTGTGTTTTTACAGATATTTGTCGGGACCCGGGACACTATTTGTGGACGTACTTGTTGCTGGGCGCTTTTCAGTCTCTTTCTGAGCCATGCACTGTTCATTTTCGGTAACATGATCGTGCTCCAAGTGTGGAAAAAAATTGGTGGTATTATCTTAGGTCACTTAAACAGTTTTTCTGTGTTTACATTTTGTTAGGTGTCGTCTTTACTGAAGCCAAAATGTGTACAAACAATAGACACTGTGTTGTTCTTTGGTATCAGTTGCTCAGTTGACTCTGCGTTGAGTTCTTCTCCAAGTTGCTTGGAGAGGCAGAGTCACGTGACTACTCGCTGTAGTATATTTTTAAGTATTAACTGGAAAAACCTATATAACCGACATGGGAAAACTATGTCGGTTAGAGGATCTAACTGGTGGCAGAGATACTGACTGGTGGCAGGCGGAGTCGTCGGGGACATGCAGTAGGTCGGTACAAGGGCTGGCAGCAGAAGTACAGGCAGAGAGCAGGCAGAGTAGTCAGGGACGGGCAATTGGTGGGTACATGATAAATCCGAACTGAATGTATAGTCAAAAACTGCTGGGAAACGCATGTGATAAACGACCATGATCCCGCAGGCAAGGGATGGCAGGGGACTGTAGAAATACTGTTGGTAATGGGGCAATTGGGAACAGCTGCGTAATTGTGGATTGGGAACAGGTGTGGGAGTGGGATACGAGCGGGTGTGTAAGTGGCTCAGGAACGCGAAGACCCGCCTCCGCGTGATCGCAGAGGCAGGGGGTGTGACAATATCCACCCTTACTGTCTTGCCTGGCGAACTCTCAATTCCTCGGAGATGTCCTCTCTGCAGTACCATTCAGGGATGATGTCGCTGGTATACTTTTGTCTGTGTTGCGGCCCTCATGCAATAGGAGGGAACTCTGTTGGTGATGCTCGGCCCTCATTCAGGGTGGTTGAAGATTTTTGGTATCCTTTTGGTTAGTGCTTGGCAAAGTGGGTGGAGTGACTTCTTGCCTGTTGGGCCCTGTCTGGGGTTACTCTCATAAGGCCACAGTGTCACTGGACCCCCCTCTCTCATCGCCAAGGTTTTACACTGCTATATTATTGTGCTGGGGGAGTAGGGTTAGTTCTCTATTATATATCCTTTGTTAATTTAAGGAAGGCACTCTCTAAATGTACCTTGTCTCCTCCGTTTAAACTTAGGATGTTAGGACTTGGACCACACCTCAGGAGTACCAGGCTCGAAAGACTCGTAGCTGTCCCTGTCCACAGTCCTCTTGGTTGTGTTGCGGATCAAGATACCTGACGATTCCAGCTGCCATTTCGCTGACCATTCCTTCCCAAAGGATTGTTCCTTTCCTTGTCAGTCTGGTCATGCTTCTGATCTGAATGATATTTTACAGACTGTGGAAACAGCCCGTATGCATTTATTAATTACTACAATTTGTACTCAGCCCTTTTTTTTCTGACCGTTAGAATTAATCCTGAAAATAAGTTACTTCACAGTCATCACCAGCTATTGAAGCTAGATGTGTATTTACTTTGAAATTGCATTTTTGGTGATTTGTGATGACTGTCAGGAATGGTATAGTGGTGCAGAGGACAAACCAGGCGCAGGCAAAGTGGCTGTGGATGCTGATGCTTTTATTTTAACAAACACGAGCACTGTAAAACAAACTGAATGAAAATAAAGGTTGGTACAAAACGAAACACTCACCACTGACATGAAGCAAACCTAGACATGGAACAATGATTGACAAATGAGGGGAGCAGAGGAGAAACATTTAAACACATCAATCAAATCAATCAAATTTATTTTACTTAAGATATGGTTGCACCACTAAAGAGTAAAGGAATACGCAACAAGAAACTTGCTCCCTGGTACACAGAAAATGTTAGAGCACTCAAGCAAGCCTCCAGACAATTGCAGCGAAAGTGGTAGTCCAACAAGTTGGAAGTATTCAGACTAGCCTGGATAGACAGCTCACTAAAATACTGAAAAGCACTCAGATCTGCTCGCCCCCCCAGGGGCGTGAAGGTGACCAGGAAGGCCTGAGCCTGTCGACCTTTGCTGTCTTGCCAGGAGGGCACTCATTGCCACTGGGATGCCCTCCCTCCAATGCCATTAAGGGATGGAGTCACTGGCTTGTTGTTGTCTCTCTTTTGCGCACTGGTGCAATTGGGCTGTACTCTGCTGGCAATACTTGGCCCTCATTCAGGATGATGGTAGTTGGTGGGTGTCGCTTTGGTTGATGCTTGGCAATGTGGGTGGACTGATTTCCTGACTGTTGGTAGGGCCTTCCCCGGATAGGGCCACAGTGTCACAGGACCCCCCCTGTCTCAGCCCCAAGGTGTTCCGCTGCTATATTATTGTGCTGGGGTAGTATGGTCAACATTTTCATTGTTTTCTGTCGTTTTAAACTTAGGAGGACATGAGGTCTTGACTCACACCTGCGGAGTACCAGGCTTGACTCGTTGCGGTCCCTGTCTAAAGTCCTCCTGGTTGTGTTGCATATCAAGATGATACCTGACAATTTCACCCCCCCCCTATTTCTATTATTATTATTACAATTACAACTACAACTTTTTTCAAATTTCCTAACAATACAGCATTATTCTTAAATTATAAAATTCATTATTTTCATCATCAATCTACACACAGTACCCCATAATGATGAAGCAAACATGGTATGTTGTGGGGTATTGTGTGTAGATTGATGAGAATGGTTTTGTTATTTAATCCCTTTTAGAATAAAGGTGTGGGGATCTGAATACTTTTCAAAAGCACTGTATTGTCACAGCCAGCCGAAGACTTATCATCATCTTGTAGTTTCTTATTTTCTCAAGGTTCTCACAGGGAGATTTCTTTTCAATTTAATTTCCAGAAATACAAACAAAAAGACTAGGATTGCAAAAATATGAATTGTTGTTTGTTTCTTTCTTTCAGTAGACTGATATTTTGATGAGAAATGTATGGAGAAGGCTTGGAACGGCTCCTGATCCGAAGCATACCCCATCATCTGTAAAACACGGTGGAGGCAGTGAGATGGCATGGGCATGCATGGCTTTCAACGGCACTGGGTCACTAGTGTTTTTGCCGGACTTCGTAAGCGGAGCCACCCAAGAAGAGCAAATGTCTCTTACTGATTGAGTGAGTGACTGACTGAGTACAGCTTGTTAAATTGCATAGTGGTTAGAAAAGTAGACCTGTAAACTATATGTCCTGCGTTTGGATTTCCTCACAGGCAAAGCGAAGTATGCATTATGAATTATTACGTATAGACGGAAACTTTGCTGGCTAAAACCTTCAGCATCTACATTACAGTAAGCCTGAATCAAATCAGTTTATACTTATATTGCGACTGTTTCTGGTGGATTTTCGAAGTACTTATCCATGCATGCATTTTGGGTCAGGATAGACAAACACATTTGCTGGCTACAACATACAGTAATTATGTTGTAGTAAGCCTTAACTATAACTGTATACGGTTATATTGCGACTGTTTCTGGCATGGAAAAGTTCATCTTTAGTCTCGCTAGCAATTGCTCAATTCTAATGATTATTCTTAGGAAGTAAGTAAATGCTAGTAATCCTATTGCTGGCAAATTGGCTGTTATAATGGCCTGGTTTCTTGTTTGATAATGTGACAGACGCAGAATTCTGTAATGTGTAGGGGATATATTGTCTACTCAGATTCAGCCATTTGCAACAAAGTTGATTGGACGGTACTTCACTTTACAGATGGACAATGACACAAAACATACTGCGAAATGAATACATTTTTTAGGCAAAGCGGTGGGACACTGCAATGGCCGATTCAACCACCTGAACCACATTGCATTGGCTTCCTGTCAATTACAGAATATATGTGTATATATATATATATATATATATATATATATATATATATATATATATACAATATATGAGTGCTTTTAGTTTATAAATCTCTGAATGGTTTAGGACCCAAATACATTTCTGATATGTTTGAAGAATATAAACCGAGGAGGGCTCTTAGATCCATGAACACAGGTCAGCTAGTAGAGCCCAGAGTCCTAACAAAACATGGAGAAGCTATGTTTAGCAGTAATGCTTTACAGAACTGGAATAAACTACCAGATGATCTTAGACGTTCACCAAAAGTGTCAATTTTTTTATCCAGGCTAAAAACACTTCTCTTTTCACGTGCCTATGACTGAGCTCTTAAACTTAACCACACTGTGAGCCTCATAGCTTCCTTTATTTTTGTCACTTAAATTTAACTGACAGCTTTTATAGCTTCCTATGTTTTTATTTGTTTTTAATTCTATTTTCTTATTCTATGCTTTATTATTAGGCTATATTTTATATTTCTCTTTTAGATATATTTCATTATTTATTGTACATACTGCTATCTTTTACCAATCATAATGCAAACAGAGAAATAACCTCAGTGTAATTGTTAAAATCTCTGTTTTAATTCCATTGCATTTTGTATTTTATTTTCACTGGAAAGCACATTGAATTGCTTCTATATAAATAAACCTGCGTGCTTGCATGCTTGCTAAAGACAAAAGTGAGAAAGGCCCATGAACAAACAACAACTGAAGACAGCTGCAGAAAAAGACCTGGCAAAGCATCAAAAAGGAGGAAACCCAGCGTTTGGTGAGGTCCATGCATTTCAGACTTAAAGCAGACATTGCCTGCAAAGGGTTCTCGACAAAGTATTAAAAATGTAAATTTTATTTGTGATTATAATTTGTCCTATTACATTTGAACCCCTGAAATAAGCAGACTGTGTATGAAAATGTTTGCAATTCCTAAACCATTCATAGGATAATTTTGTTCAACCCCTTGAAATAAAGCTTGAATGTCTGCACTTCAACTGCTGCTCGGTTGTTTCATTACGAATCTGTTGTGGTTAGGGTTAGGGTCAGTGTCCAAATATTTCTGGACCAAACTTTGTGTGCTGCAAAGTTTTGCCCTATCCCTTGGGTTTTACATGACTGAGCTTTTTGCTTAGCCAATGCGCCAGCAAGTTTAACAAATTATGCTATGTTTTAAGACATTGTCAAACTTCCGAAATACTGATCACTGATGCACACACACATTATATAAGTATAAAATGTCATGACTTGGCTTGCTAATCAAAGGCCACCTTATCGTCATAAAGATAGCATCACAACACTGTCAAACAATGTTTGCTACAATACAGACTAACAGTGTCCTTGTAAACAATACTCTTCATTACTGACTACATTCTAATCCTTCTTCACCACGTTCCTTAGCAGAGAGATCACCTGCACAAAGTCAACAAACATAGCTCTGCTATCTCCAGTGTTCTATAACCAAAAGCAGTGAATATTTAGAGTTAAGAGTTAAAGAAAAAGTCTATCAATAAAAACAAAACAAAGAAGTTATGTAATGGATGATTTGAGTATTTTTTCAAAATGTAAGCCCACTAAGCTTAGCTCTACTATCCTAACTATCTTAAGTAGGCTATTATAGTCATTCCAGTTCCAAGGGGAAGGTCTGTGAGAAGGCATGCCTCGTTATGCTGCGGTATACTGCCGCACCATGTTTCTAGGCATAGACAAACTGCAAGGGGTGTGTCGATTTGGGCGCACCTCAACCTCCTTAAAGATATACAGGGGGGCAATTAATCTATATTTAGTTAATATAAAAATAAAATAAAACAAATAACAAATTAAGTCAAAACGTCTGTATTTGTTTTCAGTGAAATGATATTGTCGACTCAAGATACGGTGAGATGGCAGTGTGTGCCATCCAACTGCCAGTTGACAGTTTAGCTACAGTGCCTTGCAAAAGTATTCACCCCCTTTGGCTTTTTACCTATTTTGTTGCATTATAGCCTTTAGTTCATGTTTTTTTAACCTGATTTGTATGTGATGGATCAGAACACAATAGTCTAAGTTGGAGAATTGAAAAATATATACATAAAACTATTTTTTTAAATTAAAAACAGAAAATTGGCATGTGAATATGTATTCACCCCCTTTGTTATGAAGTGCATAAAAAGCTCTGGTGCAACCAATTACCTTCAGAAGTCACATAATTTGTGAAATGATGTCGACCTGTGTGTAATCTAAGTGTCACATGATCTGACAGTACATATACACACCTTTTTTGAAAGGCCACAGAGGCTGTAACACCTAAGCAAGAGGCACCACTAACCAAACACTGCCATAAAGACCAAGGAACTCTCTAAACAAGTAATGGAAAAAGTAGTTGAGAAGTCAGGGTTAGGTTATGAAAAATTATCCAAATCGTTGATGATCCCAAGGAGTACCATCAGATCTATCATAACCAAATGGAAAAGAACATGGCACAACAGCAAACCTTCCAAGAGGCGGCCGCCAACTCACGGAACGGCAAGGAGGGCATTAATCAGAGAGGCAGCACAGAGACCAAAGGTAACCCTGGAGGAGCTGCAGAGTACCACAGAGACTGGAGTATCTGTACATAGGACGACAATAAGCCGTACGCTCCATAGAGTTGGGCTTTATGGCAAAGGGGCCAGAAGAAAGCCATTACTTTCAGCAAAAAACTAAATGGCACGTTTTGAGTTTGCTTAAAGGCATGTGGGAGACTCCCAAAATGTACGGAGGAAGGTGCTCTGGTCTGATGAGACTACAATTTAACTTTTTAGCCATCAAAGAAAACGCTATGTCTGGCGCAAACCCAACACATCACATCACCCAAAGAACACCATCCCCACAGTGAAACATGGGGGTGGCAGTGTCATGCTGTGGGGATGTTTTTCAGCAGCCGGGACTGGGAAACTGGTCAGAGTTGAGGGAAAGATGGATGGTGCTAAATATAGGGATATTCTTGAGCAAATCTGTACCACTCTGTGCGTGATTTGAGGCACAAAAAAGGACGGAGGTTCACCTTCCAGCAGGACAATGACACCAAACACTGCTTAAGCAACAGTGGTTTAAGGGGAAACATGTAAATGTGTTGGAATCAAAGCTCAGACCTCAATCCAATAGAAAATCTGTGGTCAGACTTAAAGATTGCTGTTCACAAGCACAAATCATTCAACTTGAAGGTGCTGGAGTAGTTTTGCAAAGAGGAATGGGCAAAAATCCCAGTGGTAAGATGTAGCAAGCTCATAGAGACTTATCCAAAGCAACTTGGAGCTGTGATTGCTGCAAAAGGTGGCTCTACAAAGTATTGACTTTAGGGGGGTGAATAGTTAGGCACAATTACTTTTTCTGTTATTTTGTCCTATTTGTTGTTTGCTTCACAATAAATAAAAACAAAACATCTTCAAAGTTGTGGGCATGTTCTGTAAATTTAATGATGCAAATCCTCAAACAATCCGTGTTAATTCCAGGTTGTGAGGCAACAAAACATGAAAAATGCTACTTTTGCAAGGCACTGTATTTATATTTTCTGACTGTGGTTCTGTAGACTGCTAGGAGAAGATCAATGCCATTGGGGGCTCAGCAGCGGTGTCATCAGACCGTGGCTATCAGGGGGCTAAAGCCCTAAATGTTTTATGAATAGCCACGGATCTCATAATCAACAGCTGTGTAAGTGGACTCCAGCAGTTGACTCCTTCGTACATTAGGCAGCGTGTCGGTTTCATAATAGCGAGGTTGTGAGTTCGCTCCTCACAATGGCATGGCTTTTACTGCATTACTTTGTACTGTACTTGTTCAATGACAATAAAGTTGAATCAAATTTAATCTTAACAAATACAAAAGTTGATAGCTATGTCCCTCAATGGTTGTAGGTGCCACAGGTGGATTCAATTGAAAAAGGTAGTCTACATTAAACACGAAATATAACCTTTTCAACAATTTTGTGTTTTCTCTCTGCTTGTTTAATAATAAAAAATGACCCAATGTGCAAACTTCCATGGTTAGCTAAGCCCAGCTAATTTAGAAAATCTTAGACAGCAATAATGAAGGCATACAGTAATTTTGCAAACTGGTAGTTAGTGCTAGCTAGCTAGCTTTAACTGGCTCTACCTGGACACCTGGGTGCAAATAGCATCTGCCTTTAAATCCACCCTGAGTGCAAATATCATTGTTGGCTACAGACACATGGGTGCAAATAGCATCTGCCTAAAAAAATTGCCTCGGATCTATTCATCTGCCATTCCGATCGTGCTTAAAAGCCCTTGAAAATAATATGATATCGCTGATCAAAAATGTATGTTTGTTTAGTGTTCTCTGTGTGTTATTCAAACTGCAGATCTACTTCAAATTATTTCACACTATAAGCTCAGATTAATAAAGAGGGCTCTTACTGCTAACTAGTCTTGCTCAGTGGTTCTGAAATATGTTTTTAAGGTACCCATTTACATTTTAGCTATATAAATCATCATAAATTAAACGATATCCAAGGCCCTGGCTAGCACCAATGTCACCAAGGTTGTGCAATGTCACACCACAAGAGGGCGACGGCAAGAACCACTGCACTGGTTTAGCATGGTATAGCACCACCATCGCATACGCTCAAAAAAGGCAAAAAAACAGACCCTGTACTGCGCCTCCAGAACCAACGTCAAATCCCACTGCGGCAACGTCCGCCGAGCCACAGGCCGTAGATTGCGGGACCCAGCCAAAAATGTTTTCACAAAGGGGTGACTAAAAACCGACATTCCATTGAACCCCTCGTGACACGCTGAGATCGCACACTCGTACACCTTGAGCGTGCCAGGAGTTCTTTGCAGATCAAACAGACATTGCAAGAACGACAGCACACTGCCTATGTCACAACAAAAGGGGTCAACACCCGCGTCCTCGTACCAGCGGGCAAAGAGTCTCCATCTACTAGTATAACTAGCCGAGGTAGAGGCTGCCCTGGTGCCCTGAATGGTTACGACGACCTCGTCGCAGCAGTCTGGCCCTCTCAGGAGCCAGGCCCGGAACGGTTGTCCCAACACAGGGAACGCCCCGATCAACCCGTTTGCCTGAGACACGACATATCCACTGCCATCTGTGCCGCCTCCGTGAACCACAGGGCATCCGGATGAAAGGGGGCAAACAGGATGAGCGACAGCCCCTCCGACCACACCCGAGACATAACAGGGAGAATGCACTGAAGAGGACCTGACCCCACCCTGCTTGTTCACGTACGCGACAGCTGTATGATTGTCTGAACACACAAACACATCCCGGGCCCTGCAGGGTCGATGCGAAGTGCAGCAGCACGCGTCTGATTGTTTCCAATCCCAGCCAGTTGATGTGGTGCTCTGAGTGCGCAGATCTCTCCAGTACGCAAGGTCCGACAATAGTGAGCGTTGAAGACCCCTCATACACAGTAGGCCCAGCGGGACTGTCACATGGGCTGATGACATCAGTCCCAGCAGTGACATGATTAAGAAAACGGATACTGTACACAACGATCGGACATGATCCAGGGCCCGCAGAGTAACTTCTCTCCAGGCCTCGGACAACCGCACCCTCATCGACCCAGTGGACAACTGGAACAGAAATACCACCAGTTGGCTGCGCTGAGGAAACCAACCAGAAAGTGTGAACCTGTTCCGCCGAGTGTGCTAACACCAACAGGTCATCTAGGTAGGCCAGAACTCTGAACGCTTGACCCCTTAGTTGTCCCAACACCGCCTCCACGCACTTGGCGAAAGTATGCGGGGCCAATGCGTACCCAAATGGCACCCATGTGTACTCGTATGCCTGGCCCTGAAAAGCAAACCGCAGGAACTTCCTGTGGCGCAGTAGGATTGGGTTCACCAATCCTAAGCATCCTTCAGGTCGATGCTAATGCAAAAATCCCCAGGGTACACACACAGGAGACGCTTTGTCGTGAGCATACGAAATGGCCTCTTTGACACCCATTTGTTCAGAACACATAGGTCTAAAATCGGCCTCATGCCTGCCGTCTTTTTGAGCACCAGGAAGTAGGGGGAAAATAGCCCATTCTCTCTCTGCTCCAATGGGACCACAGCCACTGCCTCCTTTTTCAGAAGGTCCGTAATTTCCCCCAACTGGTGGGGCCAACCCGAAAGGGAGGGGAAGACACATGCGTCACCTGGGCCGAGCCTCCTATCCCCCTACCGGTTACATCTGTATCCAGGGGGATAGAGGCTCCAGAAGATGGCCCAGTAGCATACAACTGGCCTGATACCGCAGTAGAACGAGCGGAGAACTCCCCCTTGCCACACGGACAACGGCCCGGGCTCCCGCGCCCACCAGCCACCTCTGTGGCGGTTGGAGTAGAAGCCACAAACCCATGGAGCCGGCGACTAGTGCCATCAGTCAGAGACCGAGGGCAAGAACACCGCTCAACTAACCTTTCCGTACCTGTAACATGTGTCTGAAATAAAGGCTCACTCACCGATAAATAGGGTTCAAACACCACTTCATTCATCGAAACAGAGGAGCTCCCCACCAAACACACACAGGGTGAGGAAGTGTCCCAGGGACACTCCCCGCCCAAAACGTCAAGTATGGCATTTCTTGATCAGGGGAACCTTCCCGCCGCCCTCGTTCTGCCGACGGGCAGGAGGAGGAGGAGAAGACCTTGGATAGCGAGGTCAACCAGTGTCACGATGTGACGTTGTGGGGTTAACGGACCAGGCGCAGGCATGGGTAGCGGCCGAGCACTTGATGATGAAAAGTATAAAGTAAATCGTAAATGCAAACAGAACTCACCACACTCAGGACACACAGTAACATGGAACAACTAACAACTGAGGGGAGCAGAGGAGAAACATTTAAACACATACTAATGACCTAATTGGGACCTGGTGTGTGAGACAATTGGAGGCAAGCCGGATGAATTCATGGCAGTTGGAAATATGGAAAAAGAGGGAGATGGTGGAGCAGTCCGTCACCTTACCGTCACAACCAGCCTCCACAGATGCGCCTGCCGACCTGGCCCGACGCTGTTTGTGGCACCACCGAAGTCAACCCCAAGGCTTTTGTGTTCTCAAAGCCTCGAGGGGGGCAGCCGGTGTTGAGGAGGAAGCAAAAAATGGGAAAAGGGGTCCCAGCCTGCTACGTTCCTCCCGGCACTGCTTCTGGTGCACCAGAAGCTCTGTGACAGAGGCGCCAAAGAGCGCGTCATCCTGCAGAGGAGCATTCAGGAACGGAACCTTCTCAGGCTCCTTCAGCGATGTTAGCGCCAGCCAAAGGTGCCTGACCTGCACCACCGACGTAGCCATCACACTGCCAGCCAAGAGGGAATTGGCCTGTGTCAGCTTCAGGATGGTTGCTGAAGCCGGTGTCACCTCGCTCACCTCCTCCGGAAACAGCAATGTGCGACCCTCAGTCAGCCGGGCCACAGCCGCTGCCAAGAGGCCCACGTTGTTGCAGGCTGCGAGGGACTACACTGTCAGAGCATGCAGCTTCTCTGCCAGGCTGGCTGAGACGCGGTCCTTTACGGACGGCAGGGCCGGGCGCTTGTCGCTCCAGGTGCTCAGGTTCGGGACCAGGGACGTGGCCAGGGCCTCCTCCAACGGCAGAATGCTCTTGGCCAACGACTCCAGCCTCCCCTCCACTGAGGTAAAGGTGAGGTGGGATTTGACTGTGCCTCGAGTCATAAACGGGGCCCCCCACACCTCCGCAGCTTTGATTTTTTTTGCATGCTAATTCTGCTTACACATTGGTCAATAGTGTTTACCATTGTGAAATAGTCTTCTGAGAATGCCAGCTTTGTGGTTGCTGCCTCATGAAATGACCACTGAAGAGATGAGCATTCCGAATGATTTATTCAGTCCACTCTGTCTGTTTAATGGCTTGCAACCATCAACATCTGGATTTAGCTTCAAAGGGTGGCTTCGACAGTGTTATTTTATATAAAGTCCTATTCTGACATCCAACAGCACAACAATACATTTGCAACAGCACACCCATTTCACTACACTTCACTACACCAAACTTCAGTGACTTAGCTGTGATGTCCACTTCAAATTCATCTGTTCCCAATAGTATGTGGCTCCAGTACTGGAAGCTGCAATTTCAGGACTGCAGTCCTCCCAATTTATAAGGTATGCATCTACTCAATCCAAAAAGCATTGTCAGAATGAAATTAGGTGAATATGGCTGTAAATATAAATATTATTTGTAAAAAGCATGACCTACATAAATATACACTGAACAACATTATAAACGCAACACTTTTGTTTTTGCTCCCATTCATTAAGAGCTGTACTCAAAGATCTAAGATTTTTTCTAAGTACACAAAGGCATATTTCTCTCAAATATTGTTCACAGGTCTGTCTAAATCTGTTAGTGAGCACTTCTCCTTTGCCAAGATAATCCATCCACCTCACAGGCCAATAAAAGGCCACTCGAAAATTTTAATGAACATCACAATAACCCCTCCCTACACCCCATCCAGACCTCCATCCATCACCCCTTCACATCACTCCATCCACCTTCATCCTTCAATGAGACAGAGAAGCAAGTAAAACAAATTTTAAAAAAAAATATTGACTTTTGACTTTTCATTTTTACACTGAAGACAGTAGGCTGCTGATTTAATTTAGCTGACAGACAAGTCATATTGACAGGCTTTTATCATCTTTTGAAGTTTTATTAATATGCTGTCTTCAATTAATTATCATAGTCATTATGTCAACAATTTATATGAGACACCTAGTTGGCTTTTAATATACAACAAAACAAATTGTCTAAAAGTTGATTTTGCAGCAAGCTGTCATAAGTTAACAGATGATTGCCTTTATGACCATCACACTTTGGCTGTACAGCAAGCTATCATAAACTAACAAGATGATTGTTTGTAATGGCTTCAAGACTAATGTTATACTCAAACTTCGGCTAACGAACATCAACTTTGCTGTCAAATTCATTTCAAGGCTGAACGGAATTTGACAACTGAAGTTGTTTTAAATGTTTAGCTAGCTTAAATAAGTGGAACAACACTTGTTTCAAATAAGTTGCGCTAGACTTTCATTAAACAAATAATCAAATCGGGTAAAGTTTCACAAGATTCCCCATGCTTTTAGAGCTCACCCTCCCAAAACATCAGTGAGCCACCACCATGCTTTCCAGTGGGGAAGGTATTCTTTCTACTATAGTCCTTGTTGACCCCTCTCCAAACATTGCACTTATGGTTGTGACCATTACGTTCTATTTTGGTCTCCAAATACCAGTAACTGTGAGGCATATCAAGGTGTTGTCAGGCATGTTGTAACCAAGCTTTTTTGTGGCATTGGTGCAGAAAAAGCAACTCGACCATGCAGCTCACTTTTGTATAAGTATTGTCGTATTGTGCTCCTTGAAACAACCACACTGCCTTTTTCCAGAGCAGCCTGTATTCCTCCTGAGGTTACCTTTGGGTTTTTCTTTGTATCCCAAACAATTCTGACAATTTTAGCTGAAATCTTTTTTGGTCTATATGACCTTGGCTTGGTAGCAAGAGATCCCTGAATTTTCCACTTTTTAATATGTGATTGAACAGTGCTGACTAGCATTTGCTAGGCTTTTGATATCTTTTTATTTCCTTTTCTATCTTTATAAAGTTCCATTACCTTGTTATGCAGGTCTTTATACAATTATTTTCTGCTCCTCGTGGCTCAGCATCTAGCCTGCTCAGTACAGTATATTTCAATAAATCCACATTTTATGAAAAATATGATGAAAGATAAAAGTGTTCACAGGTGCTTTGGTTTATGCCACATCCTCATCCTTGGCCAATAGTTCCTAATCAAAACATGATATCTTCAATGAGTCCCTGACCTCATGGTCCTACTTATCTGCAGTTTTTTCCAGGGGTCCTGTAGCATACAATAGAATTAATTATTTAGCAGTATGTTATTTATCGGTTTTGCTAAAATTAAGTTACATCATATAATACTAAGGTATTTATTTATGTACTCTCTTTGAGAAAACAATTTATCATGTTTTGATTAGGAACTATTGGCCAAAGATGAGGATGTGGCATAAACCAAAGCACCTGTGAACACTTTTATCTTTCATCATATTTTTCATAAAATGCGGATTTATTGAAATATACTGTACTGAGCAGGCTAGATGCTGAGCCACGAGGAGTGTTTTTTATTACCCAAGGATTCAGAAAATGACAACACTGGATTATAGAATATTTAGAAAATACAAATTAGACAAAGCAAATTGCTAAATTTGTCCATCTTTTGGTCATTGCTTTAAATGCGTATTTTGGTCTTCGGTTGCTTATTAATCATAAATGTTTGCATGCTTCCAACAATGAAAAAGGTTATGCTAGCATGACCGGACCGGGTCATGCTAGCATATGCTGGCAATATGCTGACAAATCATTGATTTAGTCTGCCACAATCAGATTGGCAGGGAACATGCATCGGGCCAATAGCACCAACCTACCTGAACAGGCTGAAATTCAAGGTGATTGTTTTCAAACAGCTCTTACACAGAAAGTGCATTTTGATTTAGTTTTCTCAATTTCATAGTGTTAATTCAAATAATACTATTTAATAGTTAGGAAAATCACACTTTTAACTGGTGCATGCCTTTTTTCCTCATTGGTTCAGGGAATTAAAGACCAGCACATACAGAATTAACCTGCAATTATTAAAGCTCATATTGTTTATATTTCCCATTCTACACTCTTTAAAGATGCTGCTAGTTTACATTGTGTATAATTTTACTATATAATTTTACTATATATTTTTACTATATATTTACTGCATAAATGTCATCTGCCATGTCACAAGAATTTCAGTTGTGACAAATAAATGTGTTTGACTGGTGGTGGCTAATATCTGGGCAAATAAGAGTGCCACATGAGCACAGGCATTAAAGCATGTAGGCAAATTAAAGTGGCGCGGCAGGCATTACATTACCATAGATATTTCAACAACATTGCCTGTTGGTGAACTTTCAGGTGTTAAAAAGCTACAAATGTGAATTCTAGAATTCTAAAGATTCAAATAATATAATAATATTTTCAAAATTTGTGTCTAAACCCTATCTTGACAAGGTAAAAAACACAGTTGTTCTTTCTCTGACCAAGACTGTACTTATTTATATTATATTACAAACATGTTTCCAAAAACTTTGGAATGCTGTATTTATTGGAAATAAAACAGAATGCAATGATGTGCAAATCATGAATCCCTATCTTTAGTTGAAAATAGTACAGAGTAAAAAAATCACATGTTGAAACAAATTTATGCAATTGTTTTTTGAAAAATACATGCCCATTTTGAATTTGATGCCAGCAAAACAATTTAAAAAAGTTGAGACAAGGACATGTTAACCACTGTGTTGCATTACCTCTTCTTTTAACAGTACTCTGTAGGCATTTGGGAACTGAGGAGACCAATTGCTGTAGTTTTGAAACATATTCCCATTCATGCTTGATGTAGGATTCAAGCTGCTCAACAGTTTGGGGTCTCCTTTATCATAGTTTCTGTCTCATAATGTGCTAAATGTTTTCAGTTCTGGGTGGCAGGCCAGTTTAGCACCTGGACTATTTTACTGCAGAGACATGCTGTTGTGATACGTGCAGAATGTGGTTTGGCATTGTCTTGCTAAAATAAGCAAGGCCTTCCCTGAAAAGACAGGGTCTGGATGGCAGCCTATGTTGCTCCCAAAACTTTAAATATTGTTCAACATTGCTGGTGCCTTCACAGATGTGCAAGTGACCAATGCCATGTGTACCAATGCATCCCCATACTATTACATATGCTGGCTTTTGAGTTATGCACCGATAGCAAGCTGGATTGTTTCTCTCTTTAGCCCGGAGGACGCGGTGCCCATTATTCCCAAAATATATTTACAATTTGGATTAGTCAGATCACAGGACAGTTTTCCAGTTTGACTCAGTCCATCTTAAATAAGCTCAGGCCCAGAGAAACTGGCAGTGGTTCTGGATCTTGTTTATATATGGTTTCTTGATATTGTTTTTGTTTTCGCAGAAAATTATTTTAGTAAGTGTTTTTGAGCCCATACAGGGATTTCCATTACAGAAATGTGTCTGTTTTTAATGCAGTCCTGCCTGAGGGCCCAAAGATCACAGCAATCCAATATGTACCATAGATGAGATCCCCAAACTCTTTGCACATTTATATTGAAAAACATTATTCTTTAATTGTTGCACTATTTGCAGTCTATCATAGAGCGGTGAACCCCTCCACATCCTCACTTCTGACAGACTCATCTTCTCTGGAATGATCTTTTAATACCCAATCATGTTACTGACCTATTGCCTATTGACCAAATTACGTGTGATATTCAACCAGGTTTAGTTATTCAGCATTACACAACTAGCATTTCACAACAGGCTTTTGCTCCCTTTGTCCCAACATAAAGTTTCTGACATCAAATTTAAAGTGGGAATATATATTTTACAAAAAACAATTATATGTCTCAGTTTCAACATTTGATATTTTGTCTTCGTAATATTTTCTATTAAATAGTCAGATTAAATGATTTGTATATCATTGCATTCAGTTTCTATTTGCATATAATGCAACATCACAACTTTTTTGGAAACAGGTTGTACTTTTTTGGAAACGGGTGGAGCATGAGCCCTATAATTTCATTGTATGCACGTTTTTAGCCCAACTAGCCAAACTACCCAATATTATATTTAGTTTGGTGCCATTTATTTCGAAACAATGGGATTGTGTCTGCCTATCTGCTGATGTTAGGGCTGTCCAAATAACCACCCTCACATGTAAGGGTAACAGCTGGGACACATACAGCTAGGGCGGGAAAAGCAGAGTTGTGGCATCTTGCCCAAAGCCTTTCCCCTGAATCAAACTGGGTAAACCGGGACAGTCAGTCCTAAGATTTGTTTACTAAGGCTTAATAAACTGTAACAAAATGGTTCACAACTGTAAGCAAGTTTTCTTGTTGGATAGTTTTAGGTAGTTGATATAAAACCTTGATATAAAAACAGATCCTATGGAACAAACCTAAATGTGAAAACCATTCAATCACAGCCAAAATATACAGAAGGGTGCTCTCTGCATGAGAAACTAACTACAGGTGAAATGCAGGGCGTTAGCAGCCCATCCTATAATGACAACTGTGGGGCTTGAACCATGCCTCCATATACAGAATAATTTATTATGTTATAACTTATTTGTCTATGTTTTAATCTTTTAAATGTAGTATGTACTTACACTACTTTCACACTGAACAACAATATAAATATTTCACTAACGTTACTCATTGCACTTTGTATATCTGCCCCATTGTTGAAAATGTATTTATTATTATATCCTTATTTTCTAAATTTTCGGTTAGAAGGCCTTTGTATTCTGTATGCTTGAAACATTACTTTTACTCAACACCTTGTCTCTCCACATCAGAAACTCATGATGTCTCTATCTGTGTTCAGGGTCAGTAATAAATGGAATGTCAGCTGAGTAAGGCACTTAGTCTCCATCTATGTATGGTAGACTGGGCCTTGGGCTTAGCAGAAACCACTAGAAGAAGTCTCCCTTTTGTGGTACGTATTAATAGCAGCAGTGGGGCTCCTGCCCCTTGTATTATAGAGGTAAACAGGACTATATTCCTTATGGGGAGAGCTGAGTTAGCAAAACCACCAATAGTAACATGCCCCTGCTGTCGTGTGTGAGCTTTCACCAGGTTGTCTGGGCAACCGACATTCTATGGTTACCTATGACTCCTGGTTCTATGTCTGTTTGCAACCTGGCATTCTCTAGGCTACATCCTGGCAACAACAATTCTATTGAATGTACAGTTTTGCAAGTGCTGATGTCGTCACCTGTACTGTTGGAAAATAATATAAGCTTTAACCTGAAATGCCATAATAAGAACAACAGTCATGACACCACTCTGTGTTTGTCTCTACTTGTACTGTTTTTGTCATGCTTGTTCCCTTATATACGATTAAACCTGAAATTATTAACTGTTATGCTAATAACAGCATGATTTAGAAAGGCACTTATCAATAGATGCCAGTGGGAAGGTGGCACCTGCAGTCTGGTGGTTTTGGGGGACTGTTTTCTGCTCCTGTAACTGTACTGTATTTGTACAATACACATGCAGTCACTGCTTTCAAATATCCTATCAATGCATTGGAATCAGACTTTAAAATATTGAATATACAGTACATCATGACGTTATTATGTAATCAAACGTGAATGCAACTGTTGTATATAGCTGATGTATATGTAATTAATTCATATCATTTGGAACTAGTCGATTTGAAATATGATAGAAATGAAATCAGAATAAAACATGGTGCATTCTTTATTTCATAAAAATGTGTTGCTTTCATGTACGTGGTTTGCTGCATCAATAAGCAGTACAACCCAGTGATCAAACATAATTGTACACGCGTTCACGTTCAAACGCTGAATTTCTTTGTATCTGACACCCTTTCATGATTAAAACCTATCCAGTCGCGCTGAAGTCAGTCTTGACCTCTCCGTCACAACAACAATCTCCTCCTCGTCGACATGAGCAAACACGACCCCCTGAGTGACTGCTGATGTCACCAATTGCCAGTGGAATCCCTGCTTCCTCTCATGGCTCGTGGGCGAATCGGAATGTTCGGTGGGCAAAACTACAATGGGCCTGGCACTCAAGTTCGGTTGCAATGGTAAGCTTGGGATTGGATTTTGTGAGTTTTCTTTGACAGATTTATTTAATGTTACATTGTATTGAATTACAACAAGTATTTTAAGTTTATTGAAGCTATTGAGTTAAAATAAAATGTCGTCTTTCTTCATCGTTTTGTAATGTATCCCCAAAGTAAGTGCATAGACAGCATCGGTTGTTTTCCAATCTAATAAAATGTTTGTGGTATTTCAAATATATTTCGTTACAATTTTTTACATTCACGGCATTAATGTTTTGTGTTACTGTGTGTCTAGATAGTATAAACTCTCCATAACCATGGTAACACTACTACATTTGTATCAGTTAGTTAGCCAGAATGTTACCATGCTATATTGTCAACTAGTTTGGTGAAACAATCCTGCATTTGCATTTGTATTCAATAGTAGTAAATTGCAACGTTGCTTATTCACACAACAGTTGACTGGCTCATTTGACAGATTGCAGTTTACAATGTATTTTCAGCAAATACCTGTATAATCAATACCTTTAAGCTATTTCTGAAAGCACGTGTCAACGCGGAGAGGTACTGTGATTTTTAAACATTTGACGCTGACATTCTTAATGTACTGTCTTCTTTTTTGGGTAGATTTCTCTGCATTTTGGACTAACAGATTTACGCCTGTGTTGAAAATTCATCTGGACGGATACAGCACTACCCTACCACACCTTTCTTCAACAAGCAAACTCCTTTAAACTTCTCAGCTGAATACAATTATAAAGAACAAGCGGAGTATTATTTGGATTACTTTTACCTGAACATGTTATGCCAACTTGGATGGCATGGCTTTTGAAGGAACCTAACTGGTTATTTTAATAGTTTACAATAGTGGTGGAGTTAACTTTTGACTATTCTTTAGAAGTCTGCAGCAATACAACATTAAAATGGATCAAGCAAGCGGTGGAGAAGATCCTAATAAATCCAGTAAAAAGAAAGAAAAAGAGGATGAAAGTAAAAACAAAAAGCTGGTAGGTATATGTTCTGTTACTTTCTGTTATGCACTAGTCAACTTCCTTTGAAAAGTGAAACTGATCTGTCCTGTCATTTTACTATCAGCAGTTAACTGACAGACTTCCATTACTAATCAGTGTCACTCTTTTTAATAAGGACAATATTTAACCCACTACTTAAGTGAATCAGCTCAACAACCCAAGTGTCCTTTCTTGAAAGCCATGAAAAAGACAAGCACGCCTCATTCATGATATTACTTTAGTGCATAACACTGTGTTAATCAATCACTTCAAGGGGCTTGGTGTTAAGGTCAAACTATTCCAGCAAACCACCTCAACTGCTCACTCTTCTACTGAGTATTGAATAGAACACATTTTCCTACACTGCATCCATGTGGTGCAAGACACATTTGAACATGTAACGAAAGGTTCACAGCCTTGGTTCATAATGATATTTCATGTAATAGTCAGCAGGGTAGTAAATAGTTTAAACCTCAAAGTGTTCCTATTGTTGGTACAAATTGAGAAGAAAGTTTAGCAACTGGCTGACACTGAGTGCAGAACCTTGTGGCTTGCAGGGGCGTCATTCGGGCTGTGCATGCGTTTCAGTAGCTATGACCTGAGTCAGCATAAATGGCATTATAAGCACAATGACATTAACAACCACTCATTTACACAATGCATATGCTTTGCTACTTGAAAGTGTTTATGTGACTGACTGTTTTTAATTCAGTCTGACAGTGGAGTCACCCAACAGAATCTGCTTTGTCAGGTACAGTGTCTTCAGGGTTGTTTAGCTACCCACACACTGGTTGATAAGTGGGTTTGTTTAGAATCTGATGAAAACTGATCTGTGAAAAAATGTCAGTAAGCTATTTCTGCTCAGTGCCGGGTCTCTTAACTGGAAATAAAATCAAGGGGGAAAAGCTTCATCATAGCTTGGATTTTGCAAACTGATTCTCAAGGGTTTTCTTTGATTCATGAAAAAAAAAAAAAAAATGTAATCATTAGTTTCCAGTGTATGTAGCACAGTCACGGGATCTAATTAAAGTGGACTTTTCCCATGTCTTATTTACAACACGGAAGGGACATGGTCTTTCATGGTATGCACATCAGTGTGGTCATTGTAAGATCTGCGTTTGGAAAACAAATGAACAGAGATAAAAACTGTGGTCAGTGGCTCTGGGGAGTAGGGAGAGCGAGGAAGGTGAGACAACTGACTTGGAGACACCCATACTTTTTGGTCCAGGCAGAGCCAGTCTGGTTAGCTTATTACTGTTACACAGAGTGCCCAAGTGCGAGACATCTCAGTGCCTCAATTTCACAGAGGGACAAGGGGGAGAGGACTCTCTTTTGCTTAGTGAACCAACTCTGTGAGATGTCTGCCTCTGGGGCAGTGCTCGGGGCAGAGGCATTAAGCTCTCATCAAAAGAGAATGGCTGAGAGTCTCACAGTTAGATTTCTCCTTTACTGTCACCTTTCCATTCCCTGTCACTGTAGTGTAATCTGGAGAGGTTACTGTACAATACCAGCATGTTAAGTTTAAGTAGTATGACAGCACGTTCATTCCTGTCCTCTGTGGATCAAGGGACATTAGTCATCCAGGAGAATGAACTTACTCGGCCCACTGCTAAGGGAAGAACTGGTTAGTCTAACATTAAAGAGCTGGACGGCTATCTAGTTGACCCTATGGCTTTGTTTACCAAGTATATCTATTCAACTTGTTTTGGGCCGACAGAGAGCCAATTACTCAACTATGTCATAGCTGTGGGGGGCAGAACTTTTCTGTCTTGATGCAGCGGGGCTGCTGGGACTGGAAGAATCCATCCATTGGTGAGCTGCTCCATTGCGCTTTTGGAATGCAAACCTTTTTTTGACTTAAGCCGCCCCAGGCCTCAAAAGTAGAGAAGCTGCCGCATGGAGCCCTGTGTATGGAGAATGACAGTGATGAGCAATACAAAGACAAATAAAGCAGCCATTCCTCTAGCTCCGAGAGGAATGATTGAAGTGGGGAGCAATTTTTGAGGACCACCATACAGTAACATAATCCCTGGTATTCACTCCAGCCGGGTTAACATCCATGGAACGGGCGTGATTTCAAGCTAGCATAAAACATGTGGCTCTTACATAGTTGAACACCCCGTCATTCAGTATTTCAGCCAACTCCTTCCCCTCTGTTGACTTCCCAGCCAAGCCCAGCTTGGCCTTCAATGCTCCTGCTGATGTCATCCAGGCAGTGAGCTCACTGCGAGCTACACACTCCTTAAGAGGTCTCAGGACCAGGCACGTTGACTGTTGCCCAATCCTTTGCAGCGCGGCAGATGTGAGAGTGGCTAGCATATGCTCTGGCTGCCCTGGCTTTTGTAAAATCCAGATGGCCTAGAGTGCAGGAAGAAAGTAATCATTTATCCCTGGGCGAGGCCTTGATCTGACCTTTTCCTGCTTCCTATTTCCCCCACCTTTTGCACATGCATGTCTAAGAACATACCGAAATTCCTCTATACACAGACAACAACATTCATTAACCAGTGCTTTCCCTGAGATTGCCATTCAATATTTATTTTCAGGGAAGTTGACCCAACAGTGTTTGTGACCAAGTTGATCTACACTGATTCAGCCCAGAATATAGGGTCATTGATAAGTCTGTCTTAAAGCAAGTAATCAGACCTGTTTTCAGATGCATATTAAGTAGTCATGTAAATCTTGTGAATCTTGTAATGTTTTTAATTCAATACTTGTTAGATAGATTCCATGTTAGGCTTTGAATGATGAAGACTATGAAGATTGGAATAATGGTGGAATAATAGACAAGCTTTGTGGGGGATCCCTGGATGCCCTGGATTAGTGTTGTAGGTGTGAATGGATCAGTTGTTTGTGAAAAGTGGGCCTAGCAGCATCGTCATTGTGCCTCGGCACTTAGACAAACTATTCATGTGAATGAAACAGGTTCCAGGGCCGGTGACGACATGCTCATTTTCAGATCAGTGGTTTGTACTCTCTCCAAGTTTTTTCTAAGTTGACAGCATTTTAGTAATTCACACAAACATTGATTGTTGACAATGGGGCTGCATTACATTAATTTGGATGTGTGCTTGACTGCGATGTGTCAAGGGAGAACGTTTTCATTAACTCTTCTATCTCGACTTCTAATAAGGATGCCCTTAATAGGGCAGTGGCGTTTATTATGAAGTCAGATGTCATGAAAACGAATTTCCTTTACAAAATAAAATTTCTACAGAAAGTAACAATATTTTTTAAGGCTTACTATACTCACTCGCTCAGTAAGAGACATTTGCTCTTCTTAGCCAACTTCAGGCAAAAAGCTATACTGTGGGTTGCAACTGCACACAGGGCCAAAGTTCGTACTTTTTGGTTTGATGTAACAAAAATGTAACCGTTTTGCCTTTATGACCTTTGTTGTTTTGAAGGATAAAGGGGGAAGTTTGCAAGCCTAAGATCATCATTCCAACCGGGAAACACGGGGGTGGCATGTTGTGGGGGTGCTTTGCTGCAGGAGGGACAGATGCACTTAACAAAATCAATGGCATCATGAGTAGGAAAGTAATGTGGATATTTTGAAGCAACATCTCAAGACATCAGTCAGGAAGTTGCAGCTTGGTTGCAAATGGGTCTTCCAAATGGACAATGTCCCCAAGCATACTTTGCAAAATGGCTTAAAGAAAACAAAGTCAAGGTATTGGAGGGCCATCACAAAGCCCTGACCTCATTCCTATAGAACATTTGGGAAGAACTGAAAAAGCAGAGTCCTATAAACCTGACTTGGTTACACCTGTTCTGTCAGGAAGAATAGGCCAAATATCAACCAACTTATTGTGGGAGCTTGTAGAAGACTTTCCCGAAAAGTTTGACCACAACAGTGAATAACAACTAATGTCAAGGTGTGCATAAATATTAGGCACATTCATGACCTCAGGTAAAAAAGGCCCAGAAATGTTTTTAACTATCTCTGAAAAGTCAATAATTGGAAAATGCTTTTCAAGCTGATGCAACACTCTTGAAATGGCTAAACTATGGAGGCGTGACCACTGGACAATCAATGGTTTTTGTTGTGAATCGTCAACTGGGGTGCAAAAAACACCTGGAGAAAAAAAGACGCAAATGAAATGCAAAAGTTCATTGAAGACTTGAAGAATTAAACCTGAAGCTAACAGGAACATATTATCCTCCAGTGCCATCAGATTACCGAACTGCAACCTATCTGGAGTGTTCAGACGTACAAGGGTCTAGTGCTCAGAGACATGGCCAAGGTCAAGAAGGCAGAAACACGACCACCAATGAATACAATATTAAATGTACTATATAGATTGGGCAAAGAAATACCTAAAGACAGATTTTACAAACGTTTTATGGACAGATGAATTGAGAGTGACTCTTGATGGACCAGATGGATGGGCCCGGGGCTGGATCACTATGGACATGGCGCCACTTTGAGTCAAGCACCAGCAATGTGGAGGAGGGATACTGGTATGGGCTGCTATCATTAAAGATTAGGTAGTTGGACCTTTATGGGTTGAAGATGGACTGAAACTCAACTCCCATGCCTACTGCCAGTTTCTGGAAGATATTTTCATCTTGCAGTGGTACAGGAAGAAGTCCTCAGCATTCAAGAAGACCATGATCTTCATGCAGGACCATGCTCCATCACATGCATCCAAGTACTCCACTGCTTGGCTAGCCAGTAAGGGCCACAAAGATGCCAGTGTAATGACCTGGCCCTTTTCCTCTCCTGATGTAAATTCTATTGAAAATTTGTGGGCCCTTCTCAAACGTAAGATTTACAGTCAGGAAAGACAATACACCTCTTTAAATAACATTTAGGATGCTGCTGTTTCTGCTTCAGTGAAAGATGATCGTGAACACAATGGACTCCGTGGATGGAAGGCTCACAGCAGTTATTGAAAAGGGTTGCTATATTGGTCAATTTAATATTTTTTAAGGTATCACAATCCACTGTTCAAAGAAGACTCAGAGAGCAGAGAAATAGAGGCCACACCCCAAGATGCAAACCACTCATCAGCATTAAGAATCGGAAGGCCAGATTGAAATTTGCAAAGAAGTACAGAGATGAGCCACAAAAGTTCTGAAACACAATCTTATGGACTGATAAGACCAAGATTAATCTCTACCAAAGTGACGGAAAGGCCAAAGTGTGGAGAAAGGAACTGTTTATGATCCAAAGCATACAAGCTCATCTGTGAAGCATGGTGGAGGTAATGTCAGGGCTAGGGCGTGCATGGCTGATTCTGGAACAGGTTCTTTAATGTTTATTGATAATGTAACTGATGATGGTAGCAGCAGAATGAATTCAGATATGTACAGAAACATTTGTCTGCCAATTTACAGAGAAATGCATTGAAACTAATCGAGAGGAAGTTTATCATGCAGCCATGTTCAATGACCCAAAGAACACTGCCAACAAAACAAAGGACTTCATCTGGGGAAAAAGTGGAAGGTTTCAGACTGGCCAAGTCAATTACCTTTACCCAATAGAGCATGCATTTCACCTCCTTAAGAGGAGACTGAAGGGAGAAACACCCCGAAGCAAACAAGAACTGAAAGAAGCTGCGGTAAAAGCCTGGAATAGCATCACAAATGAAGAATGCAAAAGTTTGGTGATGTCAGTGGGTCGCAGGCTTGAGGCAGTTATTGCAAGCAAGGGTTATGCCACCAAATATTCAATGTTATTTACTTAAGGATTATATGTTCCTTTACTTTTGCTCACCTAAAAATGCTGTGTTCTAATACAAACGGTGATATGTCCCAAGTTGTTTAACACATCTAGATGTGATTACTTGTCTCATACTCATCATTTGATCTTAAACCCAAATGTCTTCAGTGACATGTACAAAAACAAAGGAATTTGCTCTTGCCGTTTCAATACTTTTGGAGGGGACTGAAGGCTGCTTATCACATGGGTTACTGTTTTTCAATAGGAGATTAATCTTATTGTGTAGGCTAATTTATCAAATGTAAATCAAAAATTTAAATCTACATTATTTTAGGTGGGAAAGAGAAACTAAATCACACACACAGACAAATTCTGTAATTCATAATTTTTTGTCACTTCGATATAGTTTGCATACAACCTAGTAGATGAACTGATGCTCTGGATGGATGGTGATGCTGTGGAGGAGAATGTCCATGCTAATAGGGGTGATTCGTATGCTAATGATGCCGAACGGCGTTTGGTTCTGGCGGTAATAGGGGGTAAAACAGGCCTGGTGGTTCAAGTGTTAAGTGTGAACTGAGCATCCGCTGAGATTTCCTGGAAGATGAGGCAGAAATACTTATTGTTTTGTTATGTTATGTCCTTCAACTTTAAAAAAGCATTTGTAAAGAGCTGGGAACACACAGCATACAACTAGACAGTCTTGTGGTTGTACCCTGATAGTGTGTAGGTAGAGTTCCACAGTATGTGGCCTTCAAGCAGGAAATAACTCAACGTCACTTCTCTTTAGGTGGTGGCTATGCGGTACAGCTGTGTTACACATGCAAATGCATATTAACGTCAGTGTTTTAGCTTTCAGTACTTTTAACTGGTCTATGTAGAGATGTCAGATGAGACAGACCTTTGCTTAGTGACTGATGTTTTGTGCTGGGTTTTGAGTGTTATCTCAAGCTTTTGACTGTAAACGGTTGACTGTAACTATCTTTTCCATGCTGTATTGTTTAGTTTCATTTCATATGAACTTCTCTGGATCCTCTTTCAGGCCTACGGATCAGCACTTGTCTTCATTGGGCCTTTTCAAGCTCTGTTGTGGCATTCATAACCAATTTCAATTAGGCAGAAGCAATGTCTCAGTAATCTCAAAGGAAGAAAGTACACTTGAAAACACATATCCTCATTGTATGATAAATTAAGTCTTTTGTATTCACATTTCCAATTTACATCAGTCATTCTGGAATCCTGAAAGATGACAAACGCATGGCTGTTTTTCTTTTCCCCTTCTCCTGATCATGTTTTCTTTACGTCTGATTGTGATTGTTATTGTAGATATTAGGTTTATTCCTTTACTTAATTCAGTCTGCTTTTAGTGATTGTTATCCAAAACAAGTAGTTCTTCATTAAAGGTGTAAATCATCAGGTTAGTTTAGTCATCCATTAGAAATAGCGTATGAGTGGCTTTTTGAAAGAAATGCTAGACTAACAACATTTACGAGGCCTGCATATTTGAAGGCAGATTTTGATAAGCTTGGTATTTAAAACGGTAAAAGGAGGATACTGCTGGGCAACCTAGTAATATACCTTTTGAAAGTCCAGACAGTAAGAATGGATCAGACAACTTTTTTGATGCAGATTACGATAACTAATCACAGCCTGATATCAGTCTTTTTTTGTTTGTGATTGGTTTCTGTTTTGTGCTTCACATTTTTTTGTTCCCTTCATAACAATAGTTAGATATCAGGTATGCTTTCCTTTAAAACGACAATCATTATTATTTTAATTTAAATAATAATGATTGTGCAACACCAATTATTATTTTTCTCCTTCTTACTGAAAGCACAACTATGGGAAGCATAATGTTCTGCGTTGTGAAATAAACACTTCTTACAATTCTAGAAATGGCATATTCAACTTTAAAATGTCACCGTTTACCAATTGTTTTTATATTGGCCTTTGATTTTTGGTTTGAATTTAAAAACAAAGGTTTTTAAACGTTCATAGAGCAGATACACCAGGTTTGGATACATCTAATAATTTTTCTATTCACAATTATGCAACCCTGTTCCCAAAGAAGTTTGAATGCTGCTCTCATCTCTATATGCTTTTCCGGTATTGGTTCCCAGGGGCAGCAGCTCCAGCAGGGGACCCCATACTTCCCTTTCCTGAGCCACATTTGCCAGCTCTGACTGGGGGATCCTGAGACGTTCGAAATATAGTCTCTCTATGTACTCCTGAGCCTACCCCAAGGTTTCCTCCCAGCTGGACTTGCCTGGAACACCTCCCTAGGGAGACCTCCAGGGGGATCCTTACCAGATGCCTGAACAACCTCAACTGGCTCCTATCAATGCAAATGAGCTCTACTCAAAGTTCCTCAAGGATAACTGAGCTTCTCACCCTATCTCAAAGGAAGACGCCAGCTGCTCCGATTCTCTGGCCAATCTCCTGCTCCATTTTCCCCTCAATCGTGAACAAGACCCTGAGATACTTGAACTCCTTTTCTTGGGGTAACGCCTCATTCCCTACCCGTAGGAGGCACTCCATCGGTTTCCTGCTGAGAACCATGGCATCAGATTTAGAGGTGCTAATCCTTATCCCAACCGCTTCGCACTCGGCTGCTAAACGGTCCAGTGAGTGCTGGAGGTCACAGACCGATGATGCAATCAGGACCACATCCTCTGCAAAAAGCAGCAATGAGATATCCAGCCCACTGATCTGCAACCCCTCCCCACCCCGACTACTCCTCGATATCCTGGCCATGAATGTTACAAATAGAATTGGTGACAAAGTGCTGCGCTGGCGGAGGCCAACCCCCACCTGGAATGAGTCCCACTTACTTCTGGGAACCCAAACACAGCTCTCAACCTATAGGGATTGGATAGCCCTAAGAAGGGACCTCATCACCCAATACTCACGCCGCACCTCCCACAGTATATTCTGGGGGACCTGGTCATTCGCCTTCTCCAGATCCACAAAACACATGTAGACTGGGTGTGCATATTCCCAGGCCCCCTCCAGGATCCTTACAAGAGTAACGATCTGGTTGGTTGTTCCATGACGAGGACGGAATCCGCATTGTTCCTCTTCATTCTGATTTTCGACTATCTGCCAAACCCTCCTTTCCAGTACCTTTGAGTAGACTTTCCCAGGGTGTCTGAGAAGTGTGATACCCCTATATTTTGCACACACCCTCTGGTCCCACTTTTTGAACCGGGGAACCACCACCCCGGTCCGCCACTCCTTAGGCACTGCCCCCGAATCCCACGCAATGTTGAAGAGGCGTGTCATCCAAGACATCCCCTCCACATCCAAAGCTTTCAACATTTCTGGACGGATCTCGTCAGTCCCCGGAGCTTTGCCACTGTGGAGTTTGGATTCTGCGTAAAATGCTAATAAAAACAGAATGCAATGATTTACAAATCATTTATCCTTATATTTAATTGAAAACGATACAAAGACAACATATCAAATGTGGAAAATTTTAAATTGTATTGTTTTCACAAAATACTTGCGCATTTGTAATTTCATGCCAGCAACACATTTAAAAAAAACCACTGTGTTGCATTACCTCTTCTTAAAACAATACTCTGTAAGCGTTTGGGGAATGAGGAGACCAATCACTGTAGTTTTGAAAATGAAATGTAATCCCATTCTTGCTTGATATAGTATTTCACCTACTCTGCTTTGTCATAGTTTTCATTTCATAATGCGTCATATTTCATCATTTGCAAATAATGCTACAGAGCCATGCTGTTGTAATACGTGCAGAATGTGGTTTAGCAATGGCTTGCTGAAATAAGCAAGGCCTTCCCTGAAAAAGACATGATCTGGTTGGCAGCATATGCTGCTCCAAAACCTGTATATATTGTTCAGCATTAATGGTGCCTTCACAGATGTGCAAGTCACACATACCGTGTGCAGTAATACCATCACCTATGCTGGCTATTGAACTGTGCGCTAATAAGATGCTGGATGGTCCCTCTCCTCTTTAGTCTGGAGGACGTGGCGTCCTTGATTTCCATAAGGAGTTTCCAGTTTTGATTCATCAGACCACAGGGCAGTTACCCACTGCATCTCAGTCCATCTTAAATGAGTTCAGAGAAGGCGCTGGTGTTTTTGGATCTTGTTTGTCTGGTTTCCTCTTTGCATGCTAGAGTTTTAACTTGCATTTGTGGATGCAGTGAAGTGCTTTGTTTACAGACAGTGTTTTTTGGAAGTGTCCTTCAGCCAATGCAGTGATGTCCTACAGAATCGTGTCTATTTTTAATGCAGTAGTAAATGAGGGCGCGAAGATCACAGCCATCCAATATTGGTTTTTGGCCTCGTCATCTGTGTACAGAGATTTCTCAATCTTTTAATGCTATTATGTACCGTAGATGATGAGATCACCAATTTCTTTGGATTTTTTTTTTTGAGAAATGTTATTCTTAAATTGTTGCACTACTTGCATGTGCAGTCTTTCACAGTGTGGTGAACCCCTCCCCATCGTTACATCTGAAAGACTCATCCTCTCTGGGATGCTGTTTTATACCCAGTCATGTTGCTGACCTGTTTCCAATTAACCTATTTAGTTGTGAGATGTTCCAACAGGTTTTTTCTTGCATTTCACAACTTTTCCACTCATTTTTTCCCTTGTCCAAGCTTTTTTGAAACATGTTGTGGGCATCAAATTCAAATAGGCATATACAGCTCTGGAAAAAAGTAAGAGACCCCTCCTAAGTTTTCTTAAATCAACATCTCAACATTTATGGCAGTGATTCATTTCCAATGAATTCCAACACAGGCACCTCATTTTACTTAATGAGGTACTGATTAGGTGATTACCTGAACAAAATCAATCAATCAATCAAATGTATTTTATAAAGCCCTTTTTACATCAGCAGTTGTCACAAAGTGCTTTCACAAAACACCCGGCCTTAAACCCCAGGGAGCAAACAACAATAGTGATGAACTTCAGTGGCTAGGAAAAACTCCCTAAGAGGGCCAAATTTAGGAAGAAACCTAGAGAGAAACCAAGCTCCGAGGGGTGACCAGTCCTCTTCTGGTTGTGCCGGGTGAACATATTAAGAGTCCACATTTTTATAGTTCAATTCATGTGGGTTAAGCCCAGAGTCTATTTAAACCTAGTCCAGATCGGAGGCATAACCAGATGGAGAAGGACAGGGGGAGGGGGGTCAGCAGAGTGGCAGCTGAAATCGTCTGGCATTTTCCTGATCTGCAACACAACCAGGAGGACTCTGGACAGGGACGGCAACGAGTCAAGCTTGGTACTCCGCAGGTGTGGGTCAAGACCTCAAGTTTAAAATGACAGAAAACAGGGAAAATTTAGACCCTACTCCCCCAGCACAATAATATAGCAGCGTAAGATGTTGGGGCTGAGACAAGGGGGTCCAGTGACACTGTGGCCCTATCCGGAGGAGGCCCCGGACAGGGCCCAACAGGCAGGAAATCAATCCACCCACATTGCCAAGCATCAACCAAAGGGACGCCCACCAACCGCAACCATCCTGAATGAGTATTGCCAGCAGAGCCCAGCCCAATTGCACAAGTGCCCAACTGAGAGACAAAAACAAGCCAGTGACTCCGCCCCCGAATGGCATTGGAGGAAGGGCATCCCAGTGGCCATGAGAGCCCTCCTGGCAAGACCGCAAGGGTGGACAGTCAGGCCTTTCTGGTCACCTTCATGCCCCTAGGTCAGACTACACTTAATCATAGACCAGGCTAAAGATATGAGTCTTTAGTAGACGCTTGAAGGTTTGCACCGAGTCTGCATTTCTAATTTTGATTGGCAAATCATTCCAAAGTAGTGGAGCTCTATGAGAGAAAGCCCTGCCTCCGGCTGTGTGTTTAGAAATTTTAGGTACACTTAAAAGGCCTGCATCTTGTGATCTAAGGTTACGTGCAGGTATGTATAGCTGGATCATTTCAGCGAGGTAAGTAGGAGCAAGTCCTTGAATTGATTTTATAGGTTAACAATAAAACCTTGAAATCAGCCTTAACCCTAACAGGCCGCCAGTGTAAAGAGGCTAGTACTGGAGTAATGTGTTCAAGTTTTTTTTGTTCTAGTTAGGATTCTAGCAACAGTGTGCAGCACTAATTGAAGTTTATTGATTTATCAGGGTGACCGGAAAAAAGAGCATTGCAGTAATATAATCTTGATGTAACAAAAGCATGGATTAGTTTCTCTGCATCAGTTTCTGACAGAAAGTTTCTGATTTTTGCATTGTTTTGAAGATTAAAATAAACAACTCTTGAGATATATTTAATATGTTCATCAAAGGAGAGGTCAGGGTCGAGGGTTATGCCGAGATTTCTTACAGTTTTTTGGGATCTGCCAATAAATCTGCCAATAAAATTCTTTGTTTCTCGGGTCCTAAAACGAGCACTTCCATTTTTCCTGAGTTTAAAAGCAGGAAGTTCTCTGTTATCCACTTCCTAATATCTGAAACACATGCTTACAAATTAGCTAATTTGGGGGTTTCTCCATGCTTCATCGAAATATATAACTGTGTGTCATCAGCATAGCAGTGAAAATTTACATTATGATTTTGGATTACATCTCCAAGAGGCAGCATATATAGTGAGAACAATAAAGGGCCCAGCACCGAGCCTTGAGGAACAACAAAACACACTTTTGTTTTGTCCGAGGATATACCATCCACACAAACGAACTGATATCTTTCAGATAAATATGATTTAAACCAGGCTAGAACATTCCCCATGTATCAAGGAAAAGTATAAAAACCACTGCTGTGGTCATAACTATCCTCTTGCAATAGGACCAGCTAGATCGCAAAAACAGTGCAAGTAGTACCTCAAAGGCAATTTGAATAAAAAATAACTATTCAATGTGACAAACATGTTGAAAAGTAAAGCCTAGAGTGAGGAAAATAAGAGTTCAATTTGGGCTTTACTGGCAGAGGTGTACTGTGAGCGTCAGGTTGCTTCCATCCTGAAAATCACAAAGACGGTGGTTCATAAGAACAAGGTCAAGCAACAGCCATTTGGCACAACAAACCTACAGACTGTCCACTGACCGAAATGATGTCCACTCATTCAAATGTCACTCAACAACCGTAGGATGATATCAAGTGACCTACAAAAAGAATGGCAAACAGCAGCTGGGGTGGAGTGCACAGCGAGGATGGTTTGAAACAGGCTCCTAGGGGCAGGGCTGAAGTTGTACAAAGCTAGAAAAAAGGCCTTCATCAATGAGAAGCAAAGAAGAGCAAGTCTGAATTTTGTAAAAGACCATAAGGATTGGACTGTAGAGGAATGGCGCAATGTAATCTTTGACAAGTCAAATTTTCAGCTTTTTTCAAATCCTGGTTGTCTTGTTGTTAGACGCAGACCTGGAGAGGTCTACAAGCCCAGTGTCTCGCACCCACTGTGGAATTTGCTGAAGGATTAGTGTTGATCTGAGGATGCTTCAGCTAGGCTGCATTTAGGCAGATTTTTCTTTGTGAAGGACGCATGAATCAAGCCAAGTACAATGTTACCCTGGAAGAACACCTGCATCCTTCTGCTCTGTTAAAGTTCCCCAACTCTGAGACTTGGTTTTTCCAGCAGGATAGTGCTCCATACCACACAGCCAGGTAATTCAAGGTGTGAATTGAGGACCACCAGATCAAGACGCTGTTATTGCCAGCCCAATCTCCAAAACCTGGACCCCATATTTGATTAAGAGGAAGATGGATGGTCACAAGCCTTCCAACAAAGCCAAGATACTTGAATTTTTGTGCCAGAAGTAGCATAAAGTCACCCAACAGCAATGTGACAAACTGGTGTAGAGAGATACATGAAAGCTGTGATAAAAAATCTGGGTTATTCCACCAGTTATTGATTTCTGAACTCTTCCTAAGTTAAAACATTAGTATTTAGTTACTGAAAAATGTATGAGTTTGTTATTTTGACCATTCTCAAAATGATAATATTTTTATTATAAATTTGGGTGTGATGTTTTCAGTAGTAGAATAAATCTAAAATGTTCATTTTACTTAAATATACCTATAGATAGTAAATCCTGAAAACCTAATCATTTTGCAGTGGTCTCTTTAGTTTTTTTCTGAGCTGTTTTTTTTCAAGAAACAATAAACATTTTCAGTTTCAACCTTTGATATGTTGTCTTTGTACTATTTTATATTGAGTATAGGGTTTATATGTCTTGCGCATCTTTGCATTTTGTTTTAATTTCCATTTTACACAGTGTTGGAAATCGTGTTGTAGGGTGTGTTTTTGGAACTGGGTTGACAATATTTTGTAGTCTACCCTTCCGACATAAAAATAAATATGCTGTTTTGAAGTTAAAGTAAATAATACTATTCCACATTATATTTTTGCAATAATAGGTATTTCTTTACAGGATGTCTGCTATAATGTGCCAGTAATGTCCAAGAGGACCTCATTGGCTCATAGTTAGCTTTGCCTAACTGTTTGCCAGGCTGCATAAGCAGAGCCTGCCAAGAAGAGCGAATGTCCCTTACTGTGTGACTACCCATTGTTAAATAGCGTAGTGATTCAAGGTGCGGACTGCCACATAGTCGGCCGGGTTCGATCCTTGCCACGGACCAAACAAAGTAGGCATTAGGATTTTTTCAGGATAGCCTACAACTTTGCTGGCTTCATGCTACAGTAGCTACATTATAGTAAGCCTAAAGTAAAACTGTTTACGGTTATATTATGATTGACTAACTGCACCGACAAGGAAAGGAACATTTCGGTTTACATAGTGTGGTTCACATAGCGGAAGTTGTTGGCTATTTAACTGACACTGTTTTCTAAAGAAACAAAGCAAACATGGAATGATTGGAGTATTTTTTTCATTACAGGTTTATTCATGGTAGCTTTTAGCTAGCCAGCCACAGTAATCTCTATCTAATTTAATGCATTGAAGGTAGTGTTGTGATCCTGTGAAACTACAGGGCTGTAGTTTAATTTGCGTTATATTATTCTCTTAGTTTGTACATTGTTTGTACATTGTTACATTATGCCTAACATCAATGTGAGAGAGAAAAAAGCATGGGATTGTTGCATGGCAGGAAATGGGAAAGAGGAAGTTGTAAAGAATGCATTAGTCAGTCAAGCCAGTCAAAGAAGAAACATCTGACATCATCCTGACATTATACAGCATACAGACCTATTCTTGGAAATGAAAAGCTTAAAGAACTATACATCTCTCACTACATACTATTTTCAGGGGAAAGGTTTTGGAAGGGACCTACATTTTATCTCCTTGTACATTGGTCATACATAGGTCTTAATACATGTTGTGTAGATAAGTATGGTAATTGCAAAATTCAGCATCCTGTTCTTAGCTGACTCAATGTCATCTGCATACATTTCCCCAACTCAAGTAAAGTCAACTCAAGTAGTCGCAAAATAGTTATTTTCACATGACTACATGACTTGATGATGAATGGAGACTATAAGACCTTCATGTACTCATACATTTCAAGCGCCAATCCTTTCAAACACACTCCAGCTGCTTTGTTGTATAAATTTAAAACTATTCCCCATGGCATATGTTTAGAAACGTCTTTAGTGTCCTGAAGAAAAACAAACAAACTGCCATAGAAAGCTAACCTCAGGACATTAATGTGCTTGTCCCTGGTCACAGGTCCAGGTCATCTAATGAACTGCCATTCTAATCAGAGCACAGCTGTTCTTTGTGTTGTTCCTCATTTCAGTAGTTTAGGAAATGTGAACCGCAGAACACTTTGAAATAACCAACGTACCACAGATTCCTTCCCATTTAAAGGCATTTGACTAAAGCTAATTTACCTTATCCAACAACCTTGTATTAACATAATTTTTGTAGGTTATTTTTAAGGTTTAGTGGTATTTGAATCAAGTTAACACTGCCTCATCCCCTTGGTGCCTAATTTTGATGTTTTTGGAACTGTCTCTTTCTCTCCGGATTCTATCCAATTGACCCTAATTCACTTTGTGGAGGGAGGACAGAGCTCCATTATTTGATTGATGTGCATGGCGGATTTGTGTTCTGATAGAGGCTTTCTTAACCCGTCTTTATATCTCTCTCTATGTGTTTCAGTGTTGGTGAATGACTGTTTTCATTACTTTGCCCACATGCATATATGATAATAAATACTCTCCTCTGTGCTCCTAAAAGCTAAATTTTGTATAATTTCTTTAAATTAATCATACATATTGCTTGTCTCACAGCCACACAACTTCTGTCACACATTTTGCCGGGTCACTCGTATCAGGAGCAACGGTGCCACTCATTTATCCAGCAGAAAGCTATAGATTTGGCTATAGTGCTTTCCCACAGGGAAACTGGCGGGTTTCATGAAATGGACCATGACAAGGGGTAGGGGCGCTCAGCCGGCACTACATGCCTGTGGGTCTGGTCTGTACAGTTCTTTCACTCACTCCTGACTGGATATTAAGATTACTCCCAAGGCACCACTAGGCTACATTAGAACTATGGATAGAACAATTCCATTAGGTCCATTGCAGTCTGTAATAACTCAGTATGTAATATTGAGTAATGGTGGTAGCCCTGAACTAGACATTTGGTCAATCACTTCAGAGTAGAATTTAAGATGGCTTTTTTGGCTAGTGGGACACGGTATACACAACGGATTCCAGACTCTTTTCCCACAGGGCTCCCCCCATTCACATAAAAAAATGTCCCTTTTCCTGATTGTTTATTGAGTTGAGACAATGTAAGTCTATATTTAAGTAACTTCCCAGTGTTTCCAAGTTTTTCTATTTTTACTGACACTATAGAGTAATATACCTTTACATATTTACATACATACTTATTAATTTGGCTTCCAAAATAGAATTTTGTTGAGTTTGTTGTGATTTAGGTGACATGGATTTATCTCGTTAATCAACATGTTTCCCCTGTGCTGGTCACCTCGTTAGGAAAGGTTATATTTGCACTGGGAGAGTGATTCAAGTGGAGTAAGATGGGAGCAACACTATCAGTGTTTTCAGTTACTTAGAGGTTATTAAAGCCTGAAACTTGGGTTCTCCCATTTGGTTTGAGGCTCTTTGGTATTTGCGCCCTACCTGCAATTGGTATGGACTTTTATTTGCTTTTTCTGAGGCAAATTTCGTGGGAATCCATGGTTTGAATCTATGTTTGCTAATGATCTAGAGAATATGCTGGAAAGTGCAGACGTTTCAGAAAGTAAATGCACACCACTGCACGTTAAGTGGATGAGTCGTCTTTCTGTCGACTAGGCCTATATCTTGGTGCCTAATCACAGAAAATACTGCATTTATTATAGGACACAACACTTTTATTTTACCCAGCAGTTAGGAATAGTATTCGTAGCGGAGAACTGTCTGTTTCAATGATGGAGAGATGTGCTGTTAAAACTGCATGTTTCTTGTTTAGGTATTTCCCTCAGAGGTGTGGTTAATTTATATGGTATTGGTGCGAGGCCAGTTAAAGGAATGTGAATGCTGTGAAATCGCTGCCACGGCTGAATGTTCACGATCGGGGTCTAAAACTTTGAGAAATTATTGTGCTTTACGCTTTAGGGCTAAATCCGTCAGACACCTCCACAAGCAAGAGATTATTTCAACACAGTCCAGCACACATCACAATTCAAATAATACCGCAGGCAGCTAAAGAAAAAGAAAAAATGTACGGCTTGTATAATGAAGAGTCCTGTCAATGAGGCACTGGAGCTGTCAAGGACCAGTTTGTTGTAGTCTTTCATTGCTATTTCTTTCCCTCCCTATGTCCTTTTACCTCTCATCCAGCTTATTACACCGTACAGGCTGACTGACTAATTGACCGACTGACTCTTCCTGAGCCCACGGAAAGGTGTCTCCATACCATTAGCTAATATACTATGTAGCTGCCTGGTACAAGCCTGTTTTGGTTGGGGGTAACTGTCCACATAATGGAAACTGATTGAACAGCCCTGTCCATCAAGATGGTTTAGTGTGAACAAACTAACCTGTCCAGTGGAAATCTTCGATTGCACTCCCAGGCTGATGTCACAATGTCAAATGACGCAAAGTTCATGCTTAAGAACACCACATCAAGGTTGAATGGCTGCATCACGCCAAACTGTGCAGGTCATCAAATCAAATGCACAATATAAAGTTACTTTTTACAAAAATCTCAACGAACGAAGGCTGGCTTCATTACTCCCACGTGGGACTTGTGAGCCCCAAGCCTTGTCTGTGGTGTTTGCTCCTGCAAGTCTTGAAATGTTGCATCTCTGGGATTGAAAATGTTTTATCTGTTTTCGCAAATGTCTAGCTTGTAAGTATGGGCTATTCAACACAGTGAACTGGGGCTATGGCTAGGCCGTTAGTAAAATCCTCAATAAGGAACAACGGGGTGTGGTATATGGCCAATGTACTAGTGCTAAGGGCAGATCAACGCAGTGCATGAAATCCAGCTCTTTGCTATTTTGGCCATGTACCACAAAGGTCAGAGGTGGCTTATTGCTACTGGTTACCAATTAAATTATAACCATAAAAACCTGTGTGATATACCACGACTGTCAGCCAATCGGCATTCAGAGCTTGATGAACCATCTACTCTGTAGAGATTGACTGACTGGCTGACTCCTCGCTGGAGTAGAGCAACTCTGCACTGCTGTAGGGAAGCATAGTACCGTATACAATTGGGTCACTCCAGGATGAGGGATCGTATATTTAGCTTTTCTCTATCCAGGCCTAATGGAGAGACTGAGGGCAGACTGCATGGGCTGGGGCCTGGCGTGCTGAGCCAGAGGGGCATGGGGGAATGGAAAGCTTTGGGCTGCTGTAGAGGCCTTTGTTTTGATAGGGGGTTTCCCATGAAGAGATGGGGACTGTTTTTGTCTTTCGCACTCTTGTAGTTATGTATCGTTTTCTCTCATCCACGCTTATATACACCCATGCAGGTATGCAAACACACACACACCAAAAGACACGCACACAGCATTCTATACCTGTCGCTCTCTGTAATTGTCAGAAGATTGAAAGTTGAAACCCATTGAAAGTGGGAGACCCTCAGTCTAAACAACATTAATAGTTTGAATCTAGAGGGCAGTTGTGAGCTGCATGCTCAGGCTTTGTTTCCTACTAGTCCAACAATACCTCTCTCTGTATTATCCATGAAGGACTAATATTGTTACAGTACCTTGACCTATGTTACAGTTCCTTGCTTCATTTACACCATATAAACTTGAATTAGAGAAGCCACATTGAAGCAACAGCAACACACCATAGTCTTAGTTTAGCTTGCCTTTGTTCCCTATGTCCTTCCTTCAAACACACTGATGTATCCTGAATGTGACTAAATATTTTGGTTGCTTTTTCACGTTTCATAATGTGCTAGGGTTTTGGATGCCTTTCAGTATAGATGGCCTTTCAGTATAGATGGTGTGTCTATGTCACGCTAGCACATCTCACACACCCACTAGGGAAGCAACGGTACACAGTATGTTATTGAACCGTTTGGCACAGCCCCTATGGTTCAGTACACACGCATGACCTGCCAAGTTATCATATTCTCATTTCTCTAGGATATCCAAAACATACTTACTACACGCAGGTTCTAGATTCCACAGAACCTGACGCGTAGCTTGTGAACAGATAAGGCAGGCCACTGCTTGGGGCCCTAGGCCGTAAGGGGCTCCTGAGGGCTGACAAACGTTACTCCACAGCAATGTCTCGAAATGTGGCAATCGCAGTGACCACAACCCCACCCTCTTGAACAACCAACGGATGATTTGCAGTGATATCACCGTAGGAAACCTCCCTAAAATCTGCAGGATTCAGCAACTTTTTTATGCCAATACAAATTCAATTTCAGACCAATTTCACAACACCCCATTAAAAAAATACATACAGACACTAATTTCACTGAAGTACCCACTGTTGTTACAGCAGTCAACATTACTGTCTGTACTTTGCGTTACTGTCGTCTGTGATACGAATATAACTGTCGTCTGTGATACGAATATACAAAACTGCAAAATGACCAGTGTTTGCTGAAGGCTTTTTGCAGTGTTTTTGTTTTATTTGTGTTTCTCACACTTCATATGGGATTCCTCATATTTAATTCACATTAATGTGCCAAGTTTGTAAGATTTCTTGCAAAAAACACAGTGGGCTTAGTTTTATTTCAACAGATTTCTACAGCTAAGCAAAGTTGCGGTGGTCCAACTACTGATTGAGTTTGCACTTTCCCATGGTACCTGTGGGAAGTTTAACAGCTGCTGTCCACTATGTAGCTAGCTAAATTACCTAGCTCTGTATTAGCTAAAAGCAGCCAACCGTTACGAGTGTCTGCTGACATCTAACATTCTGACTGAAATCATGGTTTCTCACTGCGCGTGACCAGACCAAAAATGTATTTATTTTGAGAGGCAAATTTGAAGAGGCATCACTGTCTTTGAAATCTGCTGTGTGGGATCAATTTGGATTCAGCATTGAATACAATAACAAGGGTAAGAAGACAAAAAACAAAGTACATTCTGCATGCATTGCTTTGTGACTGTCGGCTACTTGAAAGAAAACACTTCTAACATGATGACATCATTCATGCCAAAACCATATTTACCGGGACCCACAAACCAAGTACCAATCTGTGAGCCCACTGTACTGTTGCATTTTTAAGACAAACACAGAGTTGACCTAATTATAGGTGAGTATTCTAATCAGTCAACAGTTGGGTCCCTTAGTAACATACGTCCTGGTATTGTTTATTGCTGAACAAGCTGTGTCAATGGGTTCACGTACACTAAAGAGACCAGAAAGATATGAGGTGTAAACTGTGAATCACTATGTTTATGCTGAGAGATAGTACATACGGTTTTGCGATTCACACTCTAGCCATTTCTTTTAATTGTACGTGTCCCTGGGTCTAAATAATAAACAATTTGTTAATCCACAAAATAAATCTAACAGTGAGGAATTTTGACTCCGGAGTGGAAACAAACTGTTGGCAGGGTAGATGCTATGGAGCAGATAGGAAAAGAGGAAACGGTGACACAAGGTTGCCAAGATTAGTATGGAGCTGTGCATCGCAGTACAGACATTAGTGCCGACAATACAGTGCACTTCCAGTCATCCACTCTTTGGTTTTATATGGAATTAATTATGGCTCACCCTATGATTTCTTCGTAGGGCTGTGAATTGCAAGGGACCTTAGGTGCCAATACAATATGCTCTGCATTTCTTTTTTTTATGATACTGTGAGTTTGATGTGATTCAATCTTTGAAACATATTTCCGCTCCAGAGGGTGTGCCCTGAGAAGAGACTTACAGATTCACTAATTACAAAGATGGTGAACAAGATATGTTGGAAAAATACTGTTTTGATACAGGCGTGATACTAGCAAATATTTTTTATATCCTCTAAATACTGTGTAGCAGTTTTCTTTGTCCCTATTTCCTCCGTGTTCATTTTTTTAGAGGATTTATGTTTTTATGCATTGAGTGAGCAGGAAGGACATCATATACAGACGGCCTACTGGTGTAAACATGTAACTAGGCCTAAGAAACGACTCAATGTTTGGCTAGGAAAGACATTCGTGGATTGCATTTTATACAGTTGTGGCTGTGATTCGTGCCCCATCTTGCTGTTTGAACTTAGATTTCATTGAGCTAACAAGTTGAATCTCTGAATCAAGAGATTGAACCTCCGAGTACATTTTACATTAACATTTTAGTAATTTAGCAGACACTTATTCAGTGCAGTCTACAGTAAACGCTTGTCAGGACATCTCACAACACTGTTACAGTAAGTGCATCCTAGTCAATAAACTAGCTAACACCTAAGTCTATAATAAAATGAAGAAAAGAGATGTGGAGTTAACTGAGACTAAAGGGTATGGTTTCCAAAGTTTGGTGTGCTGACCTACTGTAGGATCGGGTCGCTTCTTGCTGTTCATGTTATGTAGAAAAAACTATTTGTATATCAGAGCTTAATCTGAAATACTTCATAAATACCAGCCCTTGGCAACATTACAATAACGGCTACAACATTTAGGTTTGCTGGTGCATGTGTCTGGAATTGAAATGGGCCCTATGTCCTCCTGCCAGGAGGAAAGCAAACTGGTTAGAGTTATAGTAGTCATTTGCATTTAAAAACTCTTTAAACTCTCTAAAAAACAGATCAGCCATAATCATGATATTTCCTGTCTTCAAGCGGACCCATAAATTCCTCCAAATTGCTGTGAGTTTTTCCGTTTCAACGACCTTTATTGAATCACAATCCTATTTTGATAACGAAGGTGGCTGAAGGCTAATTTGATTTGGGTTATTTTGAAGAATTCATGTTAGGCAATAAACATTTATTACAATGAAAAAGTTTGTGGGTTTTAATAAGCCTGAGATGCCCAGAGGACGTGCATGCTTAATTGTTATGTAGTAAATTGCATTGTTGCGGTGTTGTTGTGCGATAATGACCGTGCCGAAGTAGACTGATGGTTTCCCCTATAGTCAAGACAATTAGCTCAACAGAGGTTCCCTTGTTGTTGAATTGATTAAAATAATGTTTAATTACCCCATTTGAAAGTGTGCAATGTTTTACACACTTTTCTAGAGGGTGGTAGAATGTGCTCAATGAGCCAAAAACTAGTCATTAGTTTAATGCTTAGATTGAGAATAAAATCTTATTAGCTTTTTTAAGTTAAGATACACGTATCATGTTTTGCTTAACCACGGTATATTTTTGATCACATGGTTAGTGCTAATTTTCCAGTAGTAAAGCTAAAAACAATTGCAATATCACAAGAGTTCTGACGGTGTTTTGGCATCACCTTCTCAATACAGTTGAGCCATTTTTCTCTGTTACCTCACATAACCTCTTGCAGCAGTAACATTACACTGGTATCACCTTGACTGGACTGCTCAAAGGAGTGCTTCTATAACGCTTTAATGTAGACCTAGTCCATACTTTCCAACTGTTGATACACAGAGACCACAGGAATGGATCTGGCAGATTTGAGCATCTACTAGATGCAGTCTTTAGCTTCTGGGAGATATGGAGCTAATGGCTCGAGGAAGTGTATTGTAAAGCCGGTTTCCCACTGAGTCCTAGTCAGCCTGTGGACCACTGAGAGCGATAGCCTGAGATTAACCGAGGAGAGAGCCCCCTTGGCGGGAGGTCTGCTTTATAGCCACAACACCCCACATTCCTGCTCGTTAGTGCTTTACAGCCCTCACAGCCTAGCGCAATGGCATATGGTGTCATGTTGTTTCCTGCTTTCTGTGTCAGTATGTGACTGAGGCATCTTTACAAATGGCCGGCCTCAGCAGAGCCACAGGCCATTGATAACGTCTGCCTTGTGTCTGAAAAGGAAACAAGCATCTGTATTGGGAGGTGGGGAAGATGTTTGGGGGTCTTTAATGTCTGTTATTGTTGTTTAAGTGTCTTAAGTGGATTTGAATGTGTTTGCTAAGGGGTTTTGTGTTATAAGGGAAAAGTTAGCTTAAATATGGTCCGCTGTTATAACAAAGACAAGTTTTGTAGAGAGCACACAGGGCTGTAGTATATAACATTTTCCAGTGCAAGTTTTCTTAGTAGGAAGGGACCTCAACAAGCTTAACCAAAAGTTTGACTATATATACCTCCTCACCTCCAACATTCTTAATGTACATTACTCCAAAGGTTTACAGACTTGAGTAGAATAGGGTTTCCTGCTAGATGTCTTTCTTGGATATGGTTGTTCAGGGGTACCATCATGTGGGTTCATATGGCGGTTAATTCTGTTTCTTTTACTTTTGCATGCGTGTCCATCTGTGTATTGGGTGGTATTCTCCTTCACACACAACTTGGGTGTCATTTTCAGTTGAATCTTATTCTTTCACAATGTGCCTTCCTTTCAACAGAACATACACATAAAAACATTGGCCGACGACATGGTAAGAATTCCTGGTTTCATTTCTTTGTGCGTTTTTGTTTTGCGTCAACATAATCTCTTTGTCTCATGGCTGCATTGGAGGTTGAAGTGAAATCTGTGGATGGACCATTGATACAAGACAGTGAAATTAGTTCACCAATGAGTTTTTTATGTCTTTATAGAAAGCCTATTGGTTCTTTTTAAGATCATTTTTCAAAACAATAGGGGCATATAATATTTAAAAACTTTAGATGAACATTTTACTTTCTGATTAAGGTCTTGTCTAATCAGCTGACTACAAGAGGCATTGGGAAAGTAACAACCAAATTCTATTCTCACTTGCTAGAACAAGTGCACTCACACACTGATGTTTCAATTAATTGTATTCCATAGAGGTTCTACAGTTATCTTCAATGTCATGGTTTAATATACACTGGTCCTTCCACAAAGATTTCAATTGTGCAATCATGGATGTCATTACATTGTCTCTCACGTTTTATCCTCCTGTATTTCTGTACATTCATCTTTCTCCATTTCACTGAGCATGACCCCTAAACCCATAAAGCTAATACCGATGACAACCTACTAACAGACCGATGCATGGACTGACCTCCCGACTCGTTAACAAAGGATTGTTGCTGTTGTTAGCATCTCGTTTCATCTTGGTCTGTCTTCCGTCACCTGACCCCAGTACACCTGAGGTGTGGTTGATTTAGAGTCTGCAGGTTGCACTTTTGGAACTAATCCATTGGTTCCATTGGACCAGGCAAACGGAGTCAAACACAGCTCAGGCAAAAGGATGTCTAGTTAGACATTTGATAGTGTCACATTGAAATATTTTCTGTATCTTTATAGCTAGAATAGTGAGCATTGGTTGATGGGCATGTTTATACTCGAGCTATACAGACCTGCTTAAGTTGTATTCTGAACAGTCATAACCTCAAGGGTTAATGGTAAGTGTACAGGTAAGTGAAAGTCATATGCAAATACATAAGAACTTTACAGCTTAATAAAGAAAGGGCAAGTTGAAAGATATTCTGCAAACGTATGTACAATTATTATTATTATCTTTTATGTTATTATCTGAAACACAATTTAAAACAAGTAAGTCAACAGATCATGTTGAAATCATGTACTATGAATGTGCATATAGCCAGGAAGACCATACGTCAGCGGTCAAATACCTCTCCTGCCACACCCGTTTTACCATCCCACCATGTAATGGGGCCCAGCTGACACTTTTTAAACATTAGGTAGGTGCTTAAATCAGGATGTGCATATGAAAGCATCGCAACTAGATGATACGTAATCACCTAAGCTTCATTCATGGTGCAGGCCCTATTGCACAAATTAGTTTTGTTCTTTTTTGTTTAGGGATGCTGACTTTGAACAGCAGGTTACAACTGTATTGAGTATGTGTTTGTACTACATTTATTGGTCTAGCTATGCTAGTTCCTATTGTAACAAAAGGCATGTCAAATTGTGTAGAATGAGTTGTGGGGGTGCTCAGGCTCCTTCTGAAGCTATCTAACAGGCTGAGTTAACAATATTCCCCTTGGTAAAAGTTTCTCAGTTGCTACACAACTGCACAAAGCCTCAAGATAAGCTGATTCAACTTTCAAACTTTTCCTTTTTGGCACAAAAGAAAAAAAATTAGCAAGTTTTTTTGTTTTAGCTTGTTAGTTATTTATAAATGGTTGATTTACCTCATGTTACTGTAACACTTTCAGAGTAGCTACTGGCAAGTTAGAAATCTGGTTTGACATTTCAGACTGGAAACAAATTGCATTTGTGTCACTTTAAATTGCCGGTGTGAACAAGAGCATTAAGCTTAGGAAAATACTCTGGTGAATACTGTCATAAAAGTTACTATGAACACTCTAGTAATCCTCTGTTTCTCTTTCAGCGTGACCGAATCACCAGTTTCCGGAAGACAGGGAATAAGAAGGACAAGCCCCTGATTCAGCACTCTACAGACCCGCTGTCTACCCAAGTAGAGATGCCCATGCCCCAACCTCTCTTCGATGACCGTTCCATGAATCTCTCAGAAAAAGAGATTATAGACCTCTTTGAGAAGATGATGGTAAGTCCAATAATGTAGTCATCCTTTTGATGGAAGGATTTGAGAGCCCAATGCGGTTCACTGTGCTGTTTTAAGAAAGAAGGTTTTCACTCATGTACTTGATTTATCATTTTAAGGTCAGTGATTGGTTAAGTGCTACTTGCCTTGTTTTTTAGGGCTTAATTAGTCACATTGATCGCAAACAACAAAAACCAGCAGACATTCTGCCCTCTGTGGAATGAGTTTGACCCCCCTAATGTAGCTCCCGTGTTGCTCCCCAGTCCTCTTTTCCACCACAGTTTGTCTGGAACCATAGATATTTCAAGGAGAGAATGGCCATTGTTACTTCTATTTCTGTATTTCCCTAAGGAGGTGCTTTTAGTTCTCCACAGTATTTTGCTAGCTATCGTCGACTGGATTGCTGATCTCAATTGGTTCTCACTCTAATGATGCCATTAAACATTTGTTGACAGCTTGCTGTTATTTAAACCTTTCTTGCCAAGGAAATGTAGCTGGGGATTTCTCCTGGTATGTTCCTGTAATGTCAATGCGAATGCTTTTGTGTTCCAAATCCACCACATTCATATTTTTTCATAATCTGCAGTCAGGGACCTAAGCCTTTACAGAACAGCACTTACCTGGCACACTTTGCGGAGTCACAGCTCCAAAAATCAGACTGATGCTGTGAACTTACTAGTGTAATGCTGTTGTGACTTTTCCTTTTAAGTGGTAAATATAGTTAACTTGACATACATCCCTTTCCAAAAATGTATAGAATTCTTGAGCAAATTAATATAATCTACTTTGGAGTAAAAAATTGCAAAGGTGTCGGTCTTTGTCTACTATCCTCCAAAACAGCCCCTGCAAGAAAGTGCAAGGAACACTTATGTTCTACAACGTAAGTAATCAAAGGCACGGAGGAGGATTCAAGTGCTGAGCGCAGAGTTTATTAACGGCGAACACAAGGGAGCTAGCAAGGATCGTGGTCTTCAGGCAGGGTCGAGCCCAGCAGGCAGAATTACAGGTCAGGCGTGGCAAGTAGTGAACAGGCAAGAGTCAGACATGGGTATGTGTAGAAGATCCAGGCGACGGTACCACAAGGGTGAAGGCAAACGACATAGTCAGTGAGGAGAATCCGAAGCAAGGGTCATAGACTGGTGTCCAGGTTACTGTAATGATAGGAAGGTTTACACTAAGCACACAATCTAACAATCTCTCACAACAGTCTGGTGGGGATGACTGGCTTAAGTACTGTGGCAGGAGGGAGGCAACAAGCGACAGGTGTTCTGAGTCAATAAATATGCAGGGGAATGAGATCTGCCCGTGTGGGTGTGGTCAGGTGCCTGAGAGCGTGTGTTGTGTTGGAGAGAGTGTGGGGTACTCGTGGGAGGCACAGATTTTACATTCATAATATTTCAGTCTCACAATATTGAAAGCCTTTTTTGTTGCTGTACTGAAAACTTATTGCAATGCAACAGCCTGGCCCTGGTTGTTTATTGTCGTTGTTACAATGCGTAATTGGCCAGACTTGCTCATGAAGCAGGAACATTTGCTACAGTCACACACACTTTTGTAGTTGCACTGGATGTGCCTCCATGCTTTCGGGGGGTGAGTCAAAGGGGATTAAGGAGGAGTGAAAAACTGGCAGAATGCCTATTGTTATTATTTAGTAAAGTATCATTCATAAAGGCTAGCTTATGATCAACATCTGGACAGTGGACACTAACAAAGGGCCGGGTGCTCGGCAAGCCCACAACTCTCATGGCAAGTCTAGCTGTCACTCTTGACTGAAACGAAAAGTCACTAATTATGCAAACGAAGGCGCGTTTTTTCTCTGGTTTACCCTTACTATCTCCTAGTCTAACAATACACACAGTCCTCTTTCAGACAGAGCTACAGTGAGCTCCATAAGACCAAAATGGCCAAAATAGCTTGCAGAACAATGAAGTTGTATTTTCTCTTCCCATTTTTCGGTTTATATGTTGTTTGTGACTGCTATTTATTTGTTTAGTCTGTGATCTGCCATTTATGTCTGACCTATGTTTGATTCTTTGTGGTGAGGTGTTTTGATACCTCTAGTTTACGCTAGGCGGTTGCATTGGTATTTGTGGTGCCAAATCTGAGGGGAAATATTCAGTCCTCAACATTTGCAAACCATGCCTGTCAAAGTGTCTCTTGTTATTGCCCAAGTGTCATGTGTCACCACACATTTACACAGACATGGGCATCTCATTTTTTTGTCACAAACATCTGGAGATGGACCATATTTGGCAACATTGTATATGGATTTGCTTTAATTCAACATAGTTAACTCCTGTTGGAACAAAAAATACTGACCGTAGTGACAATGACAAGGAAAGAAAAGACAATCGTTCTAATGACTGTACAATTACACTTCAATTATGCTTAACCATGCAATGGATGTGGTGCCCTTTAGCTGGGTGGCCATGGTGCATGTAGTTGTATTTCCTTAGTGGGAGTGGATGCTTTGGCAATGAATGCTCCCATGCAACTCCCTGAATGAGACTCAACAATGCCCCCTGGTGGGATTCTGCTTCACTTGATGAAAGGAAACTTTTCATAAATAAAGTTAGTCAAGTTAGTATTGAACTTAATGTTTGCGTGATGTTGCCGTGACGGTTAATGTGTGACTAAATTATCTAATCTAGATGCAATTTTGTGACAAAGGAGTATGTCCTGTGTATGTTCTGTGGAATCTGTGTAATAATGAAGTATTCAAAATGTATTATGAAGTTATGTTTCATGTTAAATGCGCCTATATAATGAGAACAATAGGAACATCTGTGTTTAGATTCTCTCTTTCAGTAGTTCACACTCTGATAACATCAGGAATGGGAAATGTTTACCTTGACCATCTGGCATGGGGGTTCAGGATGCAATCTGTGCTAGTTAGATATGCCCTTCAATGTATATGCCAGCTAGTAACCAGATTTACAGTGAGAATTTTGGAAAGTTAACTGAAAAGGACAACTCTGCTTGATTTGTGAGTGTTCTCTTATTTAATCACTTTATATAACCGCTAAATTCATAGTCTCAAACGGTCTCAATACTGGCATACTAGTTCACAATCTACCAAAGAATATGTACTCCACCATCAACCACAAGGTACAGTGGGGCAAAAAAGTATTTAGTCAGCCACCAATTGTGCAAGTTCTCCCACTTAAAAAGATGAGAGATCTGTAATTTTCATCATAGGTACACTTCAACTATGAGAGACAAAATGAGAATAAAATTCCAGAAAATCACATTGTAGGATTTTTTATGAAGTTATGAAGTATTTGGTCAATAACAAAAGTTCATCTCAATACTTTGTTATATACCCTTTGTTGGCAATGAGGTCAAACGTTTTCTGTAAGTCTTCACAAGGTTTTCACACACTGTTGCTGGTATTTTGGCCCATTCCTCCATGCAGATCTCCTCTAGAGCAGTGATGTTTTGGGGCTGTCGCTGGGCAACACGGACTTTCAACTCCCTCCAAAGATTTTCTATGGCGTTGAGATCTGGTGACTGGCTAGGCCACTCCAGGACCTTGAAATGCTTCTTACGAAGCCACTCCTTCATTGCCCGGGTGGTGTGTTTGGGATCATTGTCATGCTGAAGGACCCAGCCACGTTTCATCTTCAATGCCCTTGCTGATGGAAGGAGGTTTTCACTCAAAATCTCACGATACATGGCCCCATTCATTCTATCCTTTACACAGATCAGTCGTCCTGGTCCCTTTGCAGAAAAACAGCCCCAAAGCATGATGTTTCCACCCCCATGCTTCACAGTAGGTATGGTGTTCTTTGGATGCATCTCAGCGTTCTTTCTCCTCCAATCACGACGAGTTGAGTTTATACCAAAAAGTTATATTTTGTTTCAATCTGACCATGTGACATTCTCCCAATCCTCTTCTGGATCATCCAAATGCTCTCTAGCAAACCTCCGACGGGCCTGGACATGTACTGGCTTAAGCAGGGGGACACGTCTGGCACTGCAGGATTTGAGTCCCTGGCGGCATAGTGTGTTACTGATGGTAGCCTTTGTTACTTTGGGACTTTGGTCACAGCTCTGTGCAGGTCATTCACTAGGTCCCCCCGTGTGTTTCTGGGATTTTTGCTCACCGTTCTTGTGATCATTTTGACTCCACGGTGTGAGATCTTGTGTGGAGCCCCGGATCGAGGGAGATTATCAGTGGTCTTGTTTGTCTTCCATTTTCTTATAATTGCTCCCACATTTGATTTGTTCACACCAAGCTGCTTACCTATTGCAGATTCAGTCTTCCCAGCCTGGGGCAGGTCTACAATTTTGTTTCTGGTGTCCTTTGACAGCTCTTTGGTCTTGGCCATAGTGGAGTTTGGAGTGTGACTGTTTGAGGTTGTAGACAGGTGTCTTTTATACTGATAACAATTTCAAACAGGTGCCATTAATACAGGTAACTAGTGGAGGAAGAAGTTGTTACAGGTCTTAAAAAAGAAGTTACAGGTCTGTTGGAGCCAGAAATCTTGCTTGATTGTAGTTGACCAAATACTTTTACTGAGGAATTTACCAATAAATTCATAAAAAGTCCTACAATGTGATTTTCTGGATTTTCTCTCTCATTTTGTCTCTCATAGTTGAAGTGTACCTATGATGAAAATTACAGGCCTCTCTCATCTATTTAAGTGGGAGAACTTTCACAATTGGTGGCTGACTAAATACTTTTTTGTACCACTGTACGTTTGGTTTGTAGTATGCAATTTCAGATCCAGACATCAAACTCACAAAAGTCATTAATGGGTTAACTCAACAGCAATGTTGCCAGAACTCCACAACATACCCCCCCAATTGCTATTTTTGCTATAAAATACCACCTGGTAATCATCCTGCCCAAGCCCATTCTTGTCCACACACTTTCATTAAAACCAGTCCAACTGGGGGGAAACTGCCCCATCTGGCCACACTGATGTCCAGCACTGCTATTTTACAAAATGTTTTTTGTTGCTGCATCTCAAATACACCCAACAAATCAGTAGTGATATTCATTGGCCAAAATTTCTTATCGACATTATCAATTTTTATCGATTTAGTTGCATCCCTAATATGGGTTAACAATATGACATTTTAAATAAGTAATTTTTTCACTTGGAAGTTAGCCACCATCTTTACAAATGTTTGTCTCAGTCTGAGTCCCATACTGTGAAGCATTTGATTATAAGAGATGAAAGCATAATTATCACTGTCAGTATTTAACAGCCTCCGCCTCCTGGCTCGTCTCTAGCTAGGATCTGGTCTCCTGTCCATGTTTTTGAAAGGCCAGTGGGATATACACTTCCTTCTAGCAAGTGAGAGGGATGTTGCCCTGCATAGGGCACTATGCATTTGGGTGGGATGTTAAACTTTTTGAAGCCCATGGAACTTAGTAAAAAAAAATTTACCCACCCTGTCCTGTCTAAGTTCATAACCTGGAACAATTTCCATCGTATCTACTTAAGCATTCCCCTCGTTCCTATTTGGAATAATATATATCATTCCTATTTGGAATAAATAATATTTATCATTCCCATAATATTTTACCTAACACCTCCACACATTACTAAGTTATGGGTAGAGTTCTTGCTCAGTTGTTTGCAATCCAGGTCTGTAGCGGATGAGGCAAGTTTTCCTTTAGTGTTTGTAGTACCTCAGTTGGTAGAAAGGCACTATAGATCCAACTTAATATTCTTATTATTTGATTGGTTGTACTAGGTAGTCTGACTGGTTTGCTTACCTGACTTAAAGGTAATAGCTTGATTGGACATTCAATGACATAAATGTTATATGAAAGCGTGATGGAAGTGCTAGCCTTGCTCCTTGTTTAGGACTGACTTTGTTGTATTTAAAATTTCACTCGTTCTTATCTCCGAGGTCAATCAGCTGTGACAACCCCTGCTTATTACTCCATAGAAATTGGCCCTGACTTTCTGTGTATTCTGCTGGATTGAAAATCTAACAAAAAGCTTTCAACTCATCTCTTTGAAGAATGCGAGGCTAAATTACACAGTCTTCAATGCGTGTGTGTGTGTGTGTGTGTGTGTCAGTGTACTTTTTTTCATACAATGGTTTTTATTGCAGGAGCCAAAAACATCCTGCTTCTATTCTTTTTTTTCTCATCACAAGCTGCTCTGCTTTCTTGCATCAGAGCACCTCATCCACTGACTGTCACTCAGCTCACCTCTCAATTACTGTGTTTGTGCCCACCGTGTCGTGACAGTAAACTCAGACTTCCATTTGCTTGGTGACAGGTGACAGTGAAGGCATGTTTTCTCAGGACACCTTTGCTGAAAGTGTAATTACAGTAACGAATTGAAGAATGTTGAATTTTATATATGTGCTTTATGGGCTTCAGATACCTCATCCTACATGTAGATTGCACAGTTGTGCTGGTAGAAATGGACAAAAATCTATATTGCCTGACTTGATGTAATAAGGAAAAATGGAATACGTTTGTAAAATGAATCCACTGTAAAAGGTAATTTGTTCTTCTAACATTGTTTTGCCTTGAATCATTAGAGTACTCAGGACTCTAGCGATTTTCCATTTTAACCCCTAAGGTTACCTTTAGGAGTAAAAATGTAACAAGTTTTGTTTCATAAGCTTTGAAAAGATTCATTGGTCATTCTTTTTATCCCTAATTGTTGAGATAAGTGAGGAAAGGAGTGTGTTTTTGCCAAAAAGCTGTGGACTGGAAATATGCTGCATTAGTAGGTCTGCACTGGAGGAAGGTCCATAAATTAGGGAAAACAAAAGGCTACCGTGTTCTTCAGTGTACATGTAACCAGGTCAAAAATCCATACATTTGGTTTGCAATGTTTTCACCTAGACACTTCAGTGTAGTTAGGACCAGTTTAAAAGGACGTTTCAGTTCCGCAATTTATTTGTATTATTTTTTTTTGGAATTCGTGTTTTTTCTTTTTTTTTACATTCTAAGAGGTATTAAATCTGTTCTCTTGGTATTGTGGTGATTCCCAAAGCAAGTGAAATTGTAACAGGTTTATTTTTGTGGCATATTTTAAATTATTTGCGCCCAGGCAAGTGGATGTTGTGTTTTGCATCATCCTTGGGATCTTTAATTTAGATATGCACAGCTGGACCTCAAGAGTCAGAGCTACTGAAAAAATTAAACCCTTTGAAGTCTTCCGTCCGATTGAGTGTGTTTGGCAAGGAGGTGGCTCAGTGTTTAGGTTCTTAATGCGGCACTTTGTGGTGGGAAGACCGTGAACAGCGATAACCCACGGACACACGCACATTTTCATCACCATTTAGCCAGTGGAAAACCCCTCCCATACGCCCCATCTACCATTAACAGTTTACTGTAAAAAGGAATTGCTTAAGGCTGAGGAGGATGGGATTGTAACAACCAAAAGGGGTGCTCCCGGACGGAGAAACAGTGGGGTTATACTTTTGTCTCATCTCGTCTAGACCACGCCCTCCGGACCACACGCAGATGCCAGTGTGAGGGATGTTATTGGAACGACCTTTCCTTGCCCGTCTGACCCCTGTGATTTGTGTCACGCAATCAGGGAGGATGAGATACAAGGGGGGTGCACCCTTAGAAATTCGGTGAATGTCGCCACCGAATCATCTCAGAGCTGCCTTTCCAGTGTTGTCCCCATGTGGCACTCTGTCTTGCACTGTTATTTTGCATTGTTGATGACATATAATTTCCCTGGCTGAATTCCAAAAGGCTGTCAAAGCGCACTGCTTTTGGGCCTGCTAATGCAGCATACTATGTTTGCAGTTATCCCGCTTCAGTGGTCAAAAATACCTAAAGATAAACAAATGTTTAACCTTCGGAATACATTTTACAAGGTTAGTTCAATGAAAGAACCTTACATTTTTGTAATAATTGTTGTGTAGCTTCAGTAGCCAGAATAACTGAGTAACTGATTTAGCTTATGTTTTGGCTGTCCTTAAGACCGCTAAAAACATTTCTGTTCATGTATGATATACAGTAGACAGGCAGAGATCCCCACCTATCAAGAATGGTTAGGCAAGTATAAACTGCTATCTCCAATTTTGAAGTAAACTTGAAGTTTTGGTGACAATAGCATTGTCTAGAAAAAGAGTGCTCTTTTTTTTGTCAAAATTGCTAGCCACAGATCTCAATAGTTACTATAGTTTTTATATCTAGTCAAAACTAGTAAGGTAATTCCCACATCCAAATGCAATTAGTAAATACAATCCTCAATCTGAATTTGAATGCTTTTCACCAGGATATTGGCAAGAAAGGGAGATTAACTTATACCATTGTACTTTCTCTCACTGCTTCTCAAATCCTCATTGCTAGTGTACTCCGGTAACTTTCCTGGTCTTACAGTCTCTCAAAACCTCATTGGTAGTGTACTCCGGTAACTTTCCTGGTCTTACAGCCTCTCAAAACCTCATTGGTAGTTTACTCTGGTAAATTTCCTGGTCTCAAAGCCTCTCAAATCCTCATTGGTAGTATACTCTGGTAACTTTCCTGGTTTCACTGCCTCTCAAATTCTCATTGGTATTGTTCTCCAGTAATTTTTTTATCTCAGTGTAAGATCACTTCCAAAAATGTCTCAATCTGGAAAGTTGTACGGAGTTGTAGTCTTTTAGATTATGGAAAATTTTGAAACTTAATACAAACTCAAAAAGTTGGGCTGCTGTATAAAATGTAATAAGTTGGGCTGCTGTAACAGCATGCAATGATGTGCAAATAATTTAAGCCCGATATTCCAATTGTTAATAGTACAAAGACAGCATATCAAATGTAACTGAGAAAATACATGCTCATTTTAAATTTGTTTTCATGTTTTGCAAAAGTTAGGACAGAGGCACCAAAAGGCTAGAAATGTTGTGTAATGCTACACAACCTAACCTGATGGAATATCACAACAAATTAGGTCAATTGTCAACAGGTCAGTAGCATGATTGGGTATTAAAACATCTTTCCTGGGAGGATGGGCATGTCAGAAGTGAGGATGTGAAGAAGTTCACCACTCCATGAAAGACAGTGTGGGCAAATAGTGCAACAATTCAAGAATAATTTATCACAACTTAAAACTGCAAAGATTACGGTAATCTACGGTATACTATCATGAAACAATTCAGAGAATCTGGAGTCAACTCTGTACCAAGGGACAACAGCAAATACCAATGGCAACGCCATAGAGGAAACTATATATAAACAACATCTACAAACACCCCCGCCATCTCTGGGCCATAGCTCGTTTAAAAGTACTGAGGCGAAGTGGAAAACTGTCCTGTGGTCTGACATCAAAATGTGAGATTTGTTTCAGGAATCATGGATGCCATGTCCTCCAGGCTGAAGTGGAGAGGGACCACCCGGCTTATCAGTGCCCAGTGTGAGCATCCGTGATGGTTACGGGGTAAATTAGTGCACATGGCATGAATGACTTGCACTTCTATAAAGGCACTATAAATGCTGAACAATACATAAAGGTTTTGGAGAAACATATGCTGTCTTCTAGGACCCGTCTTTTTCCGCGAAGGCCTTGCTTATTTCAGCAAGACAATGCCAAACCACATTATGCATGTATCACAACAGCATGGCTCTGTAGTAAAAGAGTCCAGGTGCTTAACTGCTCAACTGGTGCATTGAAAAATGACAAATACAGGAATAATCCCAACCTGTTGAGCAGATGCAATCCTATAGCAAGCAAGAAGGGGACAACATTCCACTTTAAAAACTACAGCAATTGGTCTCCTCTCTTCCCAAACCCTTTCAGAGTGTTATTAGAAGAGATGACCACAGTGGTAAATAAGCCCCTGTTCCAACTTTTTTTTTTTAAATGTGTTGCTGGCAACAAACACAAAATGGGCGTGTATTCTTCAATAAACTATACAATTTCTCAATTGGAACATTAAATGTGTTGTCTTTGTAATATTTTCAATTAAATATAGGTATAAATGTTTAGCACATCATAGAATTCTGTTTTTATTTGCATTTTACACACCATCCCAACTTTTTGGGGACTTCTGATCACCCGTGGCTGTGCATAAAATGACAATCGTGACGAATTTAACAATGATAGCATTTACACGGAGGCTTTTGTGAAATGAAACAAAACATGATGTTAAGATCCGTCGCGGCCGTCAGTAATCTGACATACTAAAGTGTGACTTAGTGCACAAAACCCATTTCTGTGCTCTTTCTGGACAATAATGCTTGAAACAAATCTCAGTGACCTAGAAATCTCTCAAACATGATTCAAACCACCTAATGTCCCCCCCAGTGTGAAATGCCCCTTTAAGTGTCCTGCTCTTCAACACTGAGCTCACAGGACTCTGCATCCAACTTATTACCTGACTCCAGACAACAGCCTTGCCATCAATGTGGCTCAGAGTGTTGTTGTAGTTTTACAGCTTTGGCAGGAAATAAATCAAAAATATGATTCTCCCTCCTAATGGACACTGACTGCTGCAAAGGGGGGGAGAAATGTGTGTTTGTGTGTGTGTGTGTGTGTGTGTGTGTGTACGAAAGACAGAGTAAAATCGACCATTGCCATCCTGTGCCGATGAGGCTAGTTTGAGGCTTTATGTGCCTATGCTTCATTGCCAGGAGCTGCACTCTCTGTAATAACAGCGTCTGTGATCCAATGCAGTTACACTTTATCTGTCTACACAAGCCTGGCTTCAGAGCCTCAGAGGAGTGCCACCATGTCCCCCATTCTCCTCCATGAATCAAACTTTGGGGGCAGCGAAGAAAATAATCGATTTGTTTGACAGTCGTCGCGAAACGAAACAATATTTTCTCTCTTGCTCCACCGCAACCCCTTGTACCGTTTCGACGGTGGACAGATGTGACGGTAGCCCATTCATTATCCCCAGCAAAGGAAGATAATGGAAGCCCCAAGCTGCGTTCACATTTCTCTGCGTCGGTTATGTGACTTTTTTTCTCTGACGTATCCAAGGCGCTTATTTCCTCTGATGCCTCTGAGTCTCTCGTTTTCTGCAGTAGTGGCGGCGAATCCTAAAGCAGGTGACCATGTTGAGGCTCAGTCCATTTAGCTGTTGAGCCAATTGCAGGTGGATTAAACCATCAGACGACATGACAAACACACACACAGACACACGTTCTGAGTGTATTTGTGTAAACGTTTCAATTACCAGAGTCTGCAGCCAGGGATGTCTTGGGATTTTTCCACGCAGACCTGCAAGGATTTAATTAATAATGGATTATGAATCATTTTTGGGAGGCAGTGAGGCCTTTCTCGCCTTTCCAGTTGGCTCTGGCGAGTACCCGGCAGGCCCCGCTGTCCTCCCTCTCCGTCCTCCCCCTTTCATTCTCCGCACCACACTTCTCCTCATTTATTGAATGCCAATTAACTGGCCAAATTTGCGCAGTTCAGAGATTAATTAAAAAGCCTGCCGGCCCCTTGGTCAGAAAACGGCCAGTTGGTAAACGTCCCCGTGCCCAACACATTGCTTATCCAACTATTAGGGAGGAGGAAATCAGGTCACGATATCTTTTAATGGTAATACTTACGTGACTTCCCCATGTCTGTCAGGTGCAACAATACCAGTTGCTTACAGACTGGATAGGCCCATAGGGCCAATTGAGATCTAGTCAAACATAGCACATTGTAAAGAGAATAAGGTTGCATTTGGGACCTGGCCTGGCGCTGATATATTATGGGCTATACATCCAACCCCAACATCATATGGACAAAAGCCAACATCGAATGACCGCACACCTCGTCGTCAAACAAGACCCTATTTCTCTTTCTCCCACTAGATGGCAGCATGGTTTCACAATGACAGCACTTAGCCTCTGGACTTGAGCCGTGTGTTTTTCTGTGTCATTCTGTCCATTCCTTTGTCTGAGAGTGCTCCTAATAAACATGCCCATTCCCCTACTATCCTAATCATCATGTCATTCCCCTGCTTTTAGTGCTCCTCTGTCCATTCCTGCCTAAATCCATCTCATCTTTTGACATGAAAGGGCCTTTTATGATGCAGAATATGAAGTAGCATGTGCAGAGAATACAGAACCAAGACCTTTCTACTGTCCATCCAGACTGCTGTATGGTCATCTCTGGCTTTAGTACTACAGACAGTGCTGTATGAGATCTACCACTGGCCTGTATAACTAACGTGTTGCCTCATACCAGTTTTTTTATTGACTTTTAATTTAGATTCATTTCGGTTGCTACCCATGGGCTTGTCGACATTGCCTCCTGTTGCTTAGCCTGTCTGTCATGTTGTCTGCAGGGACTGAATGGGATTGTGAGCCCTCAGCTGTCGTACGGCAATTCCACGATAACAGAGTTACACTTTGACTCTAAAATATATCACAAACAGAAAATGTTTTTAGAAAGGTAACACACCATAAAACACTATGCACAAGCACTACTTTAACATTTTCCACTTAGAATAGTAAAGAATAATGTAAGAAACATTGGTGATGGAATAAATCAGAAATCTCCCTCAGGTTTTCACGCAAACACATTGCAGCGACTCTTAAATGTCGGCTCTGAAATAACATTCCGAGATGTAAATCTCTTTTGGTTATGGAAATTCGGTACGTGAGATGGATTTACTCCTTGTCCCGGAGTGATGGGTGTCAACCTCACGTCTGGAATGATTGGTCTCTTCTCAGAATCATGAGTCTGATATGTACTACATGGAAATGTCTCATTTATATACATGGCATCACATTGCTGCACAGCAGATCACACTATATGGTAAGAGTGTAGCACAGCACACAACAGTTAAAGTACTGTGAAGTACTGGACACTACTGTAGTCCACCCTACAACATTGTGACTGTAGATTACTGTACGATAGTCTAATTAATAACACTTAATGGACTTTAATCTGGGGCCAATTAGAGTACAGTACCTCTGAGTAGTATTGCTGTTGGTTGTAGTTTTGTGCAGTACACAAATGTACTGTGGAATTATGGTATGCTTTGTTATGGTATGCTTTGTTAAGTGGAGTGTGTTTAGAGGACAAGCATAGCATCCCTTTTTATCTGTGTACAGAAGTCCCGTTTACAGGAAGTCCCGTTACTGTGTTGTGGAATGCTGGGTAGTCATGTCTCCTGTATAAATTGGGGTGTAACCGGAAGTATGGTTAAGATGGATGAAAATGTAACATCCGACAACTTTGCTGTTCATCACTATTGTTGTTTGCTCCCTGGGGTTTAAGGCCGGGTGTTTTGTGAAAGCACTTTGTGACAACTGCTGAAAAAAAGGGCTTTATAAAATAAATTTGATTGATTGATTGATTGATTTGCTGCGGTGCTTTTTAATAATAGCTTCTTTCTCCCTTGATTTTGACTGGGTACGTTCTTTATTATTTAATCACTATACGAATTGCTGTGTTCCTACAGTTTACTTCTGTACTGAACTATACAGTATGTATATGACTGAATAAGGCACACTACTGTGCCTTATTCAGTCTTACACAAACTGTTCTATGCCGTCCAGACTGGTGAAAATAAAGCCCTGGGCGGACTGAACCTAATTTTAACTACATTTCATAAATGTCCGGTGTTTGTCGATGCTCAGTGGGTGAGGATTCTGGTTATTATAAATGGAAATCGAGTTGAGAGTAGGTGTAATGTTAGTTGTCACTAAAACCTGGGAGAAGTGCCATTAACTGGAGACCAGCTGAAAGAAAACATCTGGAATATGAGTATGCCAGCATAACTAACACAGTATCAGGTGACCCAGCTTTGGTTGCTGACTGCTGATTTTTATATTTGCTATTAGTTGGCAGCGGTCTTTAATTTAACATTGTGGTGTTTTGTTGTCTTTTAATAGTGTCTGGTAGATGTTGTCTAGATACTGTTTTCCATCTGTTTGACAAAATATCTGCCAATAGTCTGTCATTGGAAAGTGGTTTAAAAAAAAATATTAATCTACCTGCGCCTTAGTTTCACTCATATAGACTCTTGGGTGTCTTTTGACTCCACATTTTCTGTGCGCCACTGAATTTGACATTTTCTTTATCATGGGTAATTTTACATGGAAAGGGGCCAGTACAGAAACCGGATATAATGACTCACCCAAGAGTGACTTTTTCTATTGTAATGTCCTCTTGATGACTATGTTAGGACTGTGTCTTTGGCAGCAGCAAACAGTGCGAGACAAAATGATGGTTGCTTCTGTTGGAGTTCAGTGTCGACTTTCTTTGAGTGCAGATAGTGGAGATTTAATGGATTTAAAATGACCATAACTGCTGTTATTTCATACTGGCCTCATTATGTGTAGTAGTCATCTATCACTCACTTGCTCTATGTCCGCAGGAGGATATGAACCTGAATGAAGAGCGCAAAGCCCCTCTGCGTGGGAAGGACCTGAGCACAAAGCGAGAGATGGTTGTCCAGTACATTTCCGCCACCGCCAAATCTGTAAGTACTTTCTGTAGACCAGTGGGCTTTCTGGATTAAATCTGTATTTTAACCAATGGGTGTCCTGCATTGTATCTGTCTTGTTACCAAAGGGCTTTCCTTCACTCAGTAGTGGTAGTAGTGGTGGTAGTAGTGGTAGTGGTAGTGAGTGGGCTGAGAAATGTGATTCTACCCTAGCAATTCAATATGAAATAATAAGCTTAACCGGCTCTGCTACCTTTCTCACTCTACTGGCCTCCCAGCCTCAAATCTTTGATTGCGGCCTGCATTTTAAAATGTGTTAAAAATTAAAATAATACAATTTAAATTCCCCCCTCTATGCTTATCAAACTACATTTGTTGTACAGTACGGGTAACTCAGTGGCATGATATTGGGGAGGGATCAAGTTTTCATGAGAATTTGGAACGCATCGCTTGTTCTGGTGTGCCATAATCTGGAGACATGACAAGCGCAGTAAACCCACGTATGCGTCTAATCCCAGGGTTTTTGAGTGAGTTGTGCTATACCCTTTATGACGTTTAGGGCCTCCATTGAGGCTAGCCTCACAACCTCCCATCAACACAAAATAGAGTGATTTCTTCCCTGTCTAACTCACTCAGACTCTGTCGACCTTTGACATAATCATTTATTACCTCTCACATTGTTATGCTAATTAACTGGCATTATTAATAATGACGAAGATCAGAGATGATTGAATTCTTCACTGGGCCCATTATGCTTTGCGAGCACTGCTGTATTATTCAAATGAACAGCGTCAGTCTGGGTGTAATGGAGTAGGGCTCGGCTGTCTTACACTGCCCTCCATGCTGCACGTGTTTGAAGGAGGGAGCTGAAACGATATCAGAGACACAGACACAGCAACCGGCACTGTTATAACAGGGTAGGAGTGGGCCGGGAACCCGCTTAGCGTGAGCTTAACCGTCCACAGGACATATATGTTTCCGTCTGATAAGTGCTTGTCTGCACCACGGTGGAGCAAATCGCCCACCCCCTTGTTAAACCACTTCCATGCAACCGTTTTCTGTAAATAAAGAAGACATGGGATTACCCGGGCCAATTAGACACCTGCAGGTGAAGGGCATGCAGGGATGTCTATGTCCCAATTGGTACGGTGTTCCCTATGTAATGCCCAAACAGGACCCAAAGCCTAAGGAGTGCGCTTCATTGGGAATAGGTCTGCCATTTTGGATGAACATAGCCGTTATATTAACGTGTATGGTTTGAAAAACTAATGTTGCCCAGCATTTATAGATTTTGGGTTGGCGTTTGAATTCTTTCCTTTCTACTCTGGTGTCTTCACAACTAATAGTACGTTAATTACGTCTTTGTGTGACTTCTTCCTCTACCAAAAATAATTGCCATGCTATGGAATCACTGCTTTTGGGGCCTTTTCAGAATGGAAAATGGACAAACACACTCTCACAACAAGTCAATTCTCTTTGTGTATCTGGACTGAGTAATTGCCCTAAGCAGAAAAAACACTGTGGGTGTATATAGAGAGGAATGGTAAAAAGAGGATGGCATCAATTGAATTGGATCTGTCTGTTTACTATAAAGGCTTGAGTCGAGCTATTTCACCCCAGGTTATGTAAAGATAGTGAAGAAAGATTTTGATTTTCATCAACTCTCCCGTCAATACTCCAAATCCATCTAGATGAAGCTGGAAGTCAATCTATCCCTACTAAGCTTCAGCTAATGCAGTGTATGTGGACTATTGGTGATTGCATTGCAAAGTGCAAATATGAATGGAACAATAAACCTGTCCCCGATGTCTTGTTATATTTTTCTGCCTGCCTGTTTTAGCAGACCTTAACACTTGTGTAGGTGGAGTTAAAAGGACTCGATCACCATTTTGAATTTAGCAACCAAACTGAGAGAACATTTTTGGAGTGAGATACTATTTTGAACCTAAACTACAGTATTGTAGTAATTTCTTCCCAAGTATATTAATACAATATTTCAAGCCGTATCATCCAGTAAATAGTTGTTATTATTCTACTATGACCATTAGTGTCCTAATATACTTTAGTATATTTCCCTGAGGCTATTAGGCTATAAATACCATCTAGCTAATGGAGGCGCAGAGCTGATGATTCGTTCTTTCTCTCCCAACATGGCTTCTCTTGAGAGTTATATTTTTCATGTGTTGTCGCTTCTAGTTGATCACCAGACAAGACTGAGAACTCTTCCATATACTACCAGGGCGCCTCCGTGGGAGCCTTTCAAATTACCCGAAAACCCAAAACAGAATTTTTATCACAAATGGCTGTATTCAATGTCTTTTCAAGGCAGATCATTTATATTGCCATTGACCCCCTTCATTTGAATATGGTCTGGAAAGCAAGTGTGTCTGTTGAAGCTAGGGTGAATGTGCTTGACCATTAACTTTGCATGAGGCATATTTCCTCTCATTTTGTCTATTTATTCCTTACAAATGTATGCCAAAACAGTCGTCAGATACTGGGTGACTTGGGCTTCTATGTGTTGGTGTGAAATGGGATTTTTTTTTGCATGCGCCAACTCACCATTTGAGGGTCAGGGTTCAGCCGTTATTCACAATGACCCCAGAGCAATTAGTGGTAAATGCCTATTTATGGGACAAATTGACAAATCACTTGTCGGCTCCGGGATTTGGACCAGCAACATTTCTGTTACTGGCCATATCTAAACACCAGGCTACCTGCCACTACCAGGGCTCTAGAATGAGCCAAATGCATGCCGTTCACACAAATAATTTTACCTTTCTTCATGGTGTGTTCAAAAAACACACAAACTTTGCTTATTTCTCTCTTGCCTTCCAGATGATTTGTCTGTTCCAATTAGAGTTTTCAGTGTTTTATAATGAGATTAGTGTGTTAGGACCAGGTCTCTAGGGGGAACGAGTCAAATGTTTTGAGCAGTTATTTTCCTAGCCTTGTACTAACCCAATTTGAAATCCACATTTCTGATGTTTGTAATGTGCCACATTAGCATACCGCTATTTGAAAATGTAATTTTAACAATCTCCGAAGAGCCAAATTAGTCTCCTCTTACCTTTTTCTTTTTCTCCATTGCCCTCTGCAATTTAAACATGTCCATTAGCATACAACATCACACAATAACTGCGCATTAAGACTACCTTTTGGGTAATTTGTTGCTTCAAAATGTGTACAGCTTTCACTGGACTTGGTTTTAATTGAAAGCGAGGTGTTACCTTGCCTGAGTAAACAGATGTAAACGAACAATCGCTATTGCCCCTTGAGCTCATCCCTTACAATGTACTTAAAAAAATTTCATGATAACTTCAATTCGCCAAAACATGAGGTCACCGGTTTTGAATGGGCATTGTGTAGAATAACCAGACTTGTCAGCTTAATTGTCTTCCCTTACAAGATCAGAATATTATTAGCTAGTCCAGAGTGGTTTAGGTACGGGGATATTACTGCCAGTGTCTAAAGCGAGTATGAGGAATCAATGCAAACTGATAGATGGGCTGTGGACAATTGTTATACGGGGAATTTATAAGACAGTCTGAATAATTTTATTGAAAAATTATATTTGAAACATCAACTTAAAACATTAACTACAGATGTCTGCTGGTCATGTTTGCTTGCGTTTATGGAAGTAATACAATACAGATCTTACATAAAGCCCATTTAATGTTCTCAGTGTGTCGTTTCATCAACGTTAAACAACCGTGGAGACGTAGGCATTCTCAGTTGTCTCTTTGACTCAAGGCCCTGACTCCCGATTATGGCCAGAAGAATCCCTCAGATTCATTAGAGGACAACTTGGCAAATGTGAGCTTGTGGTAAAAGCACTGTGCACATGATCAAGCGGCAACACAGTTGAAACTGACTTTATGACCACCATAAATTCTAATGGAGAAGCGGGAAGCCGAGCGTCAAATGAGAGAGTAGGACAGAGACGGGGGATGGATAAAGAGAAAAACGAGCAAGGCGGAGAGAGAGAAATCACTACAGACAGCCAGAGAGAAAGAGTGAGTGAGACAGCAACGGAAGGAAAGCAGAGAAAAGAGTGTGATCAAGTAGATTGAGAGAGCGAGGGAAAAGACAGCGACGCAGAGCTGCGGAGAGAGTGAGTGTAGGTCGTCCCTCTTGATTTGCGGTGGCTTTGTATCGTCTTGTGATCGGTGCGCTCCGCACGGTGCTTCTCAGAGTGCAGCTGGCTGGCGGGAAAGAGAGGTGTGCTCAGCTGCAGATTAAAATACATTTACTTGGCTGACAGGCACCCACCCGCTGCGCGACAAACCGCCGTAGCCTTAATAGAAAAAAAACATCCACTCCCTGCCACTGTTGACAGATAACAAGGTTAACCTCCAGAAATCATGCTGACTGCATAGACTCCAAAGTGCTACGTGCGACTGCTAAATCTGACACCTGATGTCAAGCGCAGATGGCAGCTGATTGATTTTGGCCTTTGGTAAACGCAGGCGACCTGTTTGTTCGCCACGGACAAACTGTCGTTTTAGGGGTTAATTCTGTGGAAAATCGATGAAGCGCAAAGGCAATTGGATTTGTGTCAAAATGTTGGTGTTTTATCGAAATGACAGTTTGTTGTACTGTGATGCAACCGAACAATATAAACAGTCTCTATTGTTGAAATTGTCATTATCATTGTACGTGCCTAAAAAGTTAATTATAGTGTGATTACAGGATTATTTAATAACCATTTTAAAAAGACTTCATGCCTTTTAAAGATGCAGGCTGCAATTCATGGCTATTGGCTGTAAAAGTGGTGTTGCCAAGCCAAAAAGGGTCCTTGAAAACTTTAAATTTCATGGTTAATGTTGATATAAACAATATATTACACATCCAGTCCAAGATGAGAGGTTTTAATTTAGAACCCATTTCATTCAAGTACAGACCAAGTGTCAGGAGATGCCATTTTGGCTGCAAAAATGGCTACCAAATGATCCGGAAGCTGCCTTCTCAATATGTGCCCTTAACCTTTAGTCCAACTATGTTGCCCTATTATTTAGCACTGTGTGTAGCCTGTGTAATGTCAGAATTAGGTGCCCTTGTTACTTCTATAGCTGAAAGGATATTCTTGGCCTACTAATGATTGTGCTGTTTGTTGTCTTTTTGCACATTAACTCGTCTCCGCTGACCACTGCATGCAGATAACTGGAAGTAAAGTCGTGGTAAGTACGCCCTTTATTTTATAATGCTTTGTCAGTTGTGTTTTTCTCATGCATCTCTCCCTTTCCTCCCTCCCCCTCTCTCCTCTCCTCTCCTCTCATTTCCCCTTTGAAAAGATGAGTGTAGTCTGTCCCCGAATGCCAAAGTACGGTTATCATTTTTATGGTTTGGATTTTTGTTTTCACCACTGATACAGCTAATCGACTGTGATTTGCAAAGGATCTAAATTGTTGACACGATTTCTTAATTCGAATGGGAATGCTTTTTAAATGTGTGATTTCTCAACTACAGCATTGCAAATGAACTCGCAATCCTTGCGTTGGTCTAAGCTCTTTCTCTGTTTTAAATGGATTGCGAAGTAACCCGTATTAGCATTTCAATACTGTAATACCAGGGATGAGCCATAGTTTTTAGACAAATAATCATGATTTGCAATCTAATCTGTTTATTGGAACATTTTGCATCTAAATGGCTTTCATTGTGTTCATTCTTTCCTTTTGACGGCACACTGTGAGAATGTATCACTTAATTAGATTGCAAAGCAGACAGGCAGACAGGCAGACAGGCAGACAGGCAGACAGGCAGACAGGCAGACAGGCAGACAGGCAGACAGACAGGCGGGCAGACAGGCAGACAGGCAGACTAGCTCGCTGATTGGACATTTAGAGATACAGTTTGTTGAATGCATTTTTCCTCAACCTTACTGAAATATTAGGTTGGCTTGATTTAATGGCAAATGCGTGGTTGTTAACATGCACTGTATAAAGCCCACAACATTATGGCATGTCACCTCTGTTTCAGACAAGTACGCAGTTGTTTGTATTGTTGCTTTCAATTACTTTTATCCCCCACTAGCTCGCAAAGGACCCCAATAATCTTTATAAATATACACTGTCCAAGGAGCTGTTGATGTTTCTTCATTTCTCTGCCACTGTAATACGGTAATTGCAGATCTGCTCTGGCAATTTCTCACAAAGTGGAGCCCTACTGCCTATTGTGTGGAGGCTGGCCTGTTTTTGAGGCAAGGCTTCTGGGGGGGAAAAGCTATCTTATTGCTTTTTTTGCAAGCGTGAATTGTCACCTTTTAATGGCATTTTATTGCTTTCGAAAGCCTCCTTAAGGATTAAGGAGACCCAGAGGCTTAGCGAGAATGAGGACAAGGTAAACCAACCAGGACAATGTTACTTGGCTCATGTCCCAAATGTTGTCCTATTCCTTCTGATGCACTGCTTCTGAGCAGGCCCCTATGAGGACCTTGTCAAAAACACTGCACTATGTAGTCAGAATCATGCCATTAGGGACTATTTGGTCTACGCTTCATTGATAGACCTAGACAAACCGTCTCGCTCTTCGACTCGCTGTACAGACAGAAGCTTTTTGTGTCAATTCTTTGCCAAACTGTTCTTTTGTGCCAAGTTATTTATGCTGCAAGAGCACGTTTTGAAGACATTGTTACAGATCGAGATGTGTTGCTTGTTGATCAGCAGAAATTGGGTTCAGTGTATGCGGGAAATAGGCCATGACAGATGTATCGGGGCTGTTGATCTGAGAGCCTGGCCTGCTTTCAAGTTTGGAACCGTCTGAAAGTGTACCATTCAGACAGCGCAAACTTTAAAGAAGCTACTTTCCCCCTGACTTCTCTGACCTCATCCCTCTTCTTCAGTGAGAGTTGCAACTGTACCCCATGGAGCTGGCTGACATAGAGCTACATTGCCAGGGGAAGCATGAGGCTGTCCGTCTAAAGAGTTTCAAACACTCCACTCAGAATCTATAGTAAATAACCAGCCAGGAGAAGAGTTTAGCACAGTTCGCGCGGCACAGCTATGGTCAGCCTTCGGCTCGTGCTGGCAGATTCCCATTTTCATGCTGTCAGCGCAAAGCCCCTAAGGGAATGTTCCCGGAGGTGTGCGTCAACAGCGAGGGGTTAGAACGAGTAGTGGAAAGTGGGTGGAGACTGAATCGGCTCTAATTCAGTCGGCCCAGTGTGTCCACATTTGCTGCTGTTGTTGCGTCAGCCTCTATACCTGTTGATCAAGCAAGTGCAGGGAAACGATGAACACACTGAAGCTCACTGTTAAAATGCCTGCTTAAATGATCTGCCTGGATTTGGAGAGGAAACGACTCACGGTGGGCTCGGTGGCATGTTAGTGTCAGCTGCCTCATCACCTCCGTAACCCGGCAGTTACATGCAGACAGTGGCTGTAGCATCGCAACCGCTGTTACCAAAGAGAGAGGTCACAAAGGGCTTCCCGCCCTGATCTGTGGAGGCCTTTTTGACCACAGGGAGGAGATTTGCACACAAACAGGCCTTCCCTGAGACCAAGCCTGTTTCCACGGCAACCTGCTGGACAGACTACGATGTCAGGGGTTGGGAGAGATGGGAGCCCGAAACACCTCACACCTCAGGGACTGGAGGGCTCTGAAGGATTGGTGATAGCTGACTGTGTCGTTTTCTGAGAATCACAGTTTTTTTTTCACCCCGTCTGCCTGAATAATGGACAAAGCTTGTCGTTTAAAAAATGAATTAGATCTGGCTCACCCCCGGGACCTCTTCACTTGTAGAAAATGGCAGAGACAGGTTTTTAAGGATGACCTCTTTTAGTGGTGTGAAAGTCCGCTGTGTATCAGCTGACGAAGCCTCCCGAAGGATCACTAGAGTGGGACAGTGAAAGAATAGAGCTTTGAAGTAATTGGCGAGAGAAGAGTTCCTACAAAGCAAGTCTCCAACCGGTCAATCGCTGGTCAGGCCATTTATGAGTAGCTCACTAAACAATTCGGAAAGTGCATTCAATTTTCTTGTTCAGCGCAAACCATGAAGTATCAGATACGCCAAGCTGCCATCTAATCAATGCAACACTGAAACTTTTCCAAACTGGTTTAGCCATTAATTTTCACTATCTGGCAATTCATTTTATACTGCATATATTGCCCCTGTTTGTCACTGATGTGGGCATTTGTCACTGTGTAGACAGGGTCCTGAGGGTTGACGAATTTATTTGACTTTCTTCCCAAACTTTCTAAAAACAGCAAACTAGGCAGAAATATGCAATAAGTTTACTTGCATCTAAAGGACCATTTGTTATTATTGCAAAAATTGCCATGAAATGCGTAGCAGCAGTAAAGTCATCACTAAAGTGACACATTCTCATCTTTCCAGACGCGTGAGCCAGATGTGCAATTAGGGGGAAATTATACTCAAATCTGAATGTGGTGGATTTCTACTATACCTTGTCTTCTACTCTGAGTGATTGATTGATTGATGCTTTAAAAGTAGTACCAATATGTTTTCTTTTCCTTAATTTAAGATGGCCATAAATAATGACTAGTAATGCTGTATAGTTTTAGACAGGTCTGGAACTCAGCTTTCTGGTTAAAACTGTAAAAAGAAATAGGGTTGGAAATGACTGATATGTCTTGAATATGTTAATACATGAATTATAAATGTCTTGATTTGTAATTCACCTTTCTGATGAATATGATCATACTTTGTGATGGTACAGTATATAACCTTTTAGTAATGCTTCAGCCTTGTTTGTCTGTGAGAAAGTGTTCTTTCTCAGTTCCACATAAATATTAAATGTTTGTTCATGTTGGCAGCTTAAATTAATCCATACATTAATTTGTTGAAATTACAACACACAAATGCCAAAGTTATCGCTGTTTTGTACAGATAAACTTGGTCACCATCTGTATGTCACCTTCCTGGATAAGCAGGTGTTAACTATCTGTGCGACAGTGTTGTATTGAGGTGCTTCCAACTGATTGTTGCTTTCCACTGGGCAGCATACTTTGCTTCTCATGTCACTGGCAACAGCTAACATAGCCAATTTGTTCTATCCCACTTGATTATATTTGAGTGTGAAAGCAGCCGAGATATAACTCAATATTTTGCAGCGTTAGTAACCATCTGGATGTCAACATGATACAGTCTACTGCTCACTGGGGAGAGTTGGCACTGTAGCAGCCACCCAACAACACAGAGGGTGTTTTTCCCAGATATGTTTGTCTTCATGTTGGAAAAATGACTGTGAAGCATCATAGCTGCTGTGGAATACCCCATATATTGTGCTGGGAAAAAGTAGTTGCCCCATGTTTGATTCTCTGAACTTCTATTTGGGCAGATTGTTTTGAGTCTGAGACAGAATTGTCAGAGTAAAGTTGTCAGCACAGGTTTTAAAGAGACAGCAAGTGCAATATTGTCTAGGAAATCAAGCCCCATTGTCTGGAGAATTATTGATATAGGGTGTTTAATCATTTACAGAAAATCAACATTTTAAATGTGGATGTTTCTCTGTGGATCATTTTAACATTGAAAGTAAAGAAAATAAAGAAATAATATTCAGCAAAAATAAGTAATTTGAGGTAATATAAGTATTTGCGAGAAATAAATCTGTATTTGCTACCAGCTGCAGAACATCAGAGATTTCTTTTATTCAGCCTGAATTAAACCAAGGCCACAGCCTCCCCTGATTAATTAGCTTTTTTGAATTGGCTAATTAACTGTTGACCATCAAGCTTATTATTTATGTTGCACCATGTTCTTGATGCTTTGATAGACTAGCAATGAAAAAAAGAATCAGTGGTGAATGTCCCTGGTCAGAGTACAGTAAAGATTCCTGTTTAAAATAAGAATTACCAAGGATAAGTGATCTGAATAAACTTTCCATAGACTTTGTTGGGATGACATTCAAAGTTTTATCTAAAAGAAATTGAGTGCCAAACACTCCTTGGTTGCTTTTCTTCAGAATCTAGATTGTGGGCACTGTTCAACTACTTTTTTATACCACTACTCAACTACTTTGACCTGTCGGTGATATTTTTGCATAAAATATCTAATCACATGGCATTTCAGTTACTATTGAAAACATCTGTCTGTCTATCTATGATTTGTATGGTGATGTGCTTTGATTACCTACTATAGCATAGCTGTTTTTGACTGACATCAGCAATGCAGAGCATTGGGCCCTATGTTGAGTCTGTAGATTAGTGGTGTTTGTTTGTTTTGTAAGCTAGGCCATCAGTCATATTCAAGTTGCCCAGGGGCTCAGCGTGGATTGACAGTAAAGCAATATTCATTTTCATTTGTCCCCTCGCTCTTCCCCCGAGCCCTTTATTAATACTTCAATATAGTAACTTGGTATGCCAACACCTTTTTGCATACAATTTTAATGCCTTTCAGTCCAACACTAATTCAGAAATGTCAAGTGTAGATCTGATTGATTCATTCTTTATACAATTGAGACCTTTTTTATGATGGATTATTATACGTCTGTTCAGTCTGTCGGAATACGGCAAGGAGCATATTGGTTTCGAGAGAGCAAAGGGATTTAAATATAGTGCTCATGAATTGAATTAAGCAGCATTGTGCAGGAGTTCCGATTTCTGCCCCTCAATGAGACCTGCTATTAACTACCTTTTTTTCAGTTCATTTCTAGTTTAAACTTCCCATGAATTTTACTGCAGCAAATTACTACAGTTCTACAGTTGCATGCTTCTTAGCCATGTTTTTCTTAGAATATGAATGCTTGGTACAAAGGCCCGAGTTGTAGTTGAATGGCGGCTACACCTTTCTGGGTGCGTGTGTGGGTCTGTGTATGTGCACGATGGATATGAGTCTGACCCGTGGGAGGAACCTCCTTGAGTCAACTCCTCTCAACTCCCACTGCTGCATAAAGAAGTCCCCTCTCATCTCTTTTAAATGTGTTCTCCTTTCTGTCGTTCTCTCGTATGCTCCTCTCCCACTGCATTATACAGCATACATCTGTTCAAAGCAAGACAATCAGGCTCGGTGCTCTCAGTGGTAGGAACCTGGATCTCATTATTTGAAATGGAACATGAAAGGGTGTCTGGAGTGGACATTATGCTGTTGGAGGAAAAAGAGCTGTGACACCACCTGTGTGTGTGTGTGTGTGTTTGTGTGTGTGTCCTGTTAACTTGTCTCGTCCTGGGTTTGGTTGTGTTTTAATGTCCTGATACATTGTGTGCATGTTTGTTTGTGTACATTTTGATCTCTGTATGGGTTTTCATGTCTCGTAAATTTTTTGTTGGTGCGATTGCGGGGTTGTCAGTAACGGGGCTGGGTGAGCACTGCCTACGCTGTCTGGCACACCTCCCCTGCCGTTTATGGCTAGCGTTCCGCAGCACTGCCAGCTCCACAGGGTGTTCCTGCAGGCTGGATTAGGCTCCATAAACTTTCTAGCATAGCTTTACAGCCCGTCTCTCGGTACGCAATTCCCCCCTGCTGCATCCTTTAACTGTTTGTGCAGTTGTGACTTTCTGTACACTTTTTACAATGGTGTGGACGGGACGCATTTCACATGGTTTGCAGTTTTTTTTTTCCCATTACATGGGGAAATGTTTGGTTCCTTTCCTTTCTTCTCCTGCCGCAGATGTTTATGTTATTGGTTTTGGGTTGTCATTTTGGTTGGTGTGTGCATGGTTTGTTTTCAAGTGAGAGAGGTGGCGATTGGCTGAGGTGTCTTTACATTTTTGCCTGTTTTGTTGGTGTCAGATTTATTATGAGTAATCTTTTTACTAACCTTGTCTGACTTCAACCCCTCCCGTGATGCTCGGATGCCCATGCAGAACGCTGCATGACTCCGGGATGGCAGAGCATATGTGGCAGCGGTCACTGGGGTGCGTGTGTGCCTGCTGGGCACGGCTCAAAACATCTGTTGATTTCACCACCGGGACCAGCTAGTTGCATCGAGGAGGGTTTGTCTTTCCATAAGGATTTTCTGCTTTCCATCAGCCAACTTTATTTGGTAGTCCTTGTTTTTTTCTTCTGATTCTTGCTCACATTTTGTTGAACTACCTACTAACTACTACCTTTAATTTTGCCATGTGTCATTGTATCTACAGCCCGGCCTCGTTGCATCTTTCAACAGACTTGGGAGAGATTACGTTTCCTTCTAGTTTTTTTTAACCCAGCACTTGCTGAACTGAAGCTTATGTTCGTGTGAGAACCCCCCCCACCCCATTACCCCTAAAGAACACCTTACCCAAATGTGTCACCTGGTATGCATGTCCTCGTTAGTTTCAGCGCTAACCAACACCCTAAGGCATGTGTTCTCCAGATGAATGGCTGGTCATTTCTGGGCTAATCCACAGTTGCTACAGTTTTGGGGTGGAATGAGGTACTGGAAAGCGCCACGCCAATGCTGACTGATAAACACTAATCCCCCCGTAAACCCATCCGACTCTTCGAGGGCCCCACTTCACGTGCCCTCGCGGCTGTCAATAATCCCGCTCAGCACTTCCCTAACGAGGTGCGACTTGGTTTCTCCTTTTCGCTCTCCTCCAACATGCTCAACCGCTGTCATACTCTGCCGCACAGGTGCTAAGTAAGCCCCATAATCGCCTCATCAACAGCACTAACTCCTGTGATTCCCGGACCGTTCCCCGGCTGCCTGGCTGTAATGATCGGTGGTGATCAAGGCTGGGACTTAGACCTATATTGTCCGCCCTTGCAGTTTTCCTGTTGAAGGGCACCCTGGAGAGGTGGGTCGCCCAGTTAAAATGGCCGCTTTGAAGTTTTACGACTTCTCCCCTTGTGTCGTCTGGCTCGAGAGCCGGGCAAAAGAGCTCAGGATCTGCCTCGCCAGGTATGTGGGGCGTACTTACCAAGACCGGGCGGGACAATTTCATCATTAAAGACTTATGAGACTGATACTCTTACATGCAGGTGTAGTATTTTCTGTGTCACTTCCCATTTCTGTAAACACCAGATTTAAGTGTTGACTCACATTATGGTTCTGAGGGTAATGGCACTGGTTATCAGATTGCAACAACAGCAGCAACAGCTTGTCTCTGTGGTGAAGTACTGGAGGCGAACGCTAGATGGCGGAATAAGTCCATTGAACTCTCCATGGACTTTAAATCGAAAGATGGAAAGGGAGGAGGAAATGCCTTCGCGTTGCTATGGAATTGACCCGCACGCATGAACGCACACAAACACACATGTTATGTCTGGCTGCTCTGTCATTTCTAAGACGTATTCTGATCTTTTAAAGAGGACATTAAGTAGTATGAAACGCCTAAACAGCAATCAGATGGATCAGTCTAAGATGATCTGTACTATCACCCACACTTTGCAGTCAAAAATAAAATTCATGAGAAAAGCAATATTAATAACTGTTTAATTTTTCACTGAAAACTCCACAATTCGACAAGCAGGACGGCCTCTGACATTGCATCTGTGGTTTGCTCTGCTGTTAAGGTGTCAGGCTCAGGATTCCGACACAAAGGCAAGACCGCAAGGAAGCTCAAAGAAATGTGACGGCGACCTCATCTGATATTGACAAAGCCCCACATAATGACATTCACGTAATCAGACCTGAATAATTGATCTGTGGTGCTGCTGTGATGAATGACGAAAACACACTCCCCATTATAAGAAAAATAAATTACTGGTCACAACCCCAAATCATCTTTCCATCTGCGTCCTCTATTCTATGCCTAGAGTCAGGGCATTTTAGGAGTAAGGTCACGAATGAACAACAACCAAAAAAGTTATCCCGGGCTCATAGATTCACCACTCAGAAATGGCCACCGTAGTCGATCAGTCAATCAAGCCCTATTTACATGCAGTCACAAAGTGCTTGTACAGATGCCCAGCCTTATGCTTACCTAACTCTGTGCCAAAGGCGTGTGTAGCAGGGCCTTAGGCAGGTAGGCAGGGCTGGCGTATTCATGTAGAGGGCTTGTTTGTGTCTCGTAGACCCCTCACATTTCACTCCAGCCCTCCGTTCGGCTGTCTGTATTCAGCCTTTGAGACTTGTGATTCCGGACTGATTCAGGACCACATGAGTGTGCAATAGAGTCATGTAATAGGGAGTTAAGACTGCCACATTCTGGCAATGGGCTCGTTTGTGGGCGTCGAGTGTTTCTCCTCAGACAGCGACACAACCGCACGGAATATGGACTTAAAAAGTACCCCAACAAAAAATAGACGATGGAACGAAAAGAAATGGGCCGAAGGTTGCCTTTTTATGTCCTCATCGGTATTTGGAGATTATTTAAAGGCTGGAGGGAGACTGTGTATCAGACTTTTGGGATGACTTCAGACCTGCCGGAGTTGAAAGCAGCTGACCTAGAAAAGAAGGGATTCTGCAATGCAAGGGAAGGTCATTTAGTAAATGGCACAGGAGGCGATGCAGATGATCTGTCTGTCCATTTAAAGTGTTTTCTGTCAACCCGTTTTAGACCCGTCATGTTGGCTAAATTCACTGTAAGCCATATAAATATGTCTGAGAATTGGTTATATTATGCAATGCAAGGGAAGACTGTTTTTACCGAAGACGATGTAGATCTGTGTGCACATTAAAAGCACTGCTACTTGCTAAACTTTTGTATGGTGTTTTTAGTCTACTCCTCTCACCTCTACAGGGATCTTGATGCTATTATTCTCTGCAACATCTCGAAAGCTTCTTGTAGCGATGAACTAAGAATGTTCTAAAATTGTCCTTTGAATTGGTTCTTTCATCTCCGCGTAGTTTTTATTAAGCAGTTCAGCCCAGGCCTCTAGTGAAATGCCTCCCCCCGTTTGCATTTCTGAACAAGCCTCCATAACGTTAATAAATTCTATTATTTTGAAACCAATTACTGGTAGTTGGGAGGCTTCTTTACAGACATTGTCATGTGCTCTGTGGAATAGTGTGCTGTCGTGGCAGTTGTAGTCTTCAGCTTCAGTCAGGCTTACTATATGCTATATTTCCTCCTATTCCCCAAACTGTCTATTCTATGCCAATGTATCTCTTTTGGTATTCGGATACCTCCCCTTTTAAACTGATATAGCTTTCAAGGGAGCTTGATTTCCAGGAACTACAGAACAGTTGCATGATTTAATGTGTTTGCCTTGTATGTATGTATGTATGCCGATCCAAAAATGCATACAATGGCGGAACGAATATACAGGCTAAGCTTTTTGGTTTCCACATGATGTCGTCCTTCATGTATTAGAGTATCTGAGTAGGGATAGCTTTCTGCGCCCATGTCTCATTCACACAGGCAATTTGAAATGTTTTTACATCAAGTCATGATAAATGAATTGAACATGATATGTCCTGGGAGAAGAAAAGGCATACAGTACTTGTATCAACATTGAAAAGGGTGAGGAGAGAGCGAGTGGGTTAGAGAGTGACTTTTCTGCTCACAATCACCTTAAATAATTATAAAATCATTGGCTCGTGCTAATAAAAATCATGTTTCTCTCAGAAGCCAGTGGTGTACCACACTGCTGGCTTTGTTCGAGTTAATTATATTTATTAATGATGACCAAAGACTAATTGCCAAGCTTTTCTTTTCTCCCTCTTATTCTCTTTTACCTTTTTGGAGGGTTAGGCTTTAATTATCTGCCGCTCACTTACACTTTCAGGAGGTGTACTCTGGACTCTGTTCCCAGTTGCTTTGATTCCCTGCTTTTGTTTCGCATTTCTAATATGTGGGTGTATATTTTTGAAAGATGTGCCATGCACATGGATATACAATGGATTCCGTATCGCTTCGATATCTGAATGGGGAGTGTGTTCTATCTATGTACACAAGTTAAATTTATCTCCCTCTTTTTCCACACGTAGGCAAGAGTGCACACATTCAAAAAGATGAACACTTCTGATTCCCACTGTATGTAATGAGCTAAAAGTTTACCTTAAAGCAAGCATCTCCCTCTTATTGACTTACGCTGGTGCTGTTTAATGTGCATTTGTTGCAGCAAACGTTGACACCTCTCTATGGCATAAACCTTTACTGGAAATCTCATGCTCACCCTAATTTTTCACTGACATCAGTTGTAATTAATGGAAGAGAAATGAAATATTAATTTTGTTACATTTTAGAGGTTGATGGGGCGTTCCAAAATGGCTGCCACCTTGCATTACTCAGCATCTCTGAACCCAACCCTAATTATCCCACTTTACCCAGCAGCTGTCAGCTATTAGGTGCCTTTGTTCCAGATGTTATCTCATTAAAATGGAATTGATCATCATAACTTGTTTTTTGGGGGGATGGTATTGATTGGTTCGTCATTGGTTACAGGGGTCAAATTATAATGGTCTTTCCCATCCATATGTTTGGTCAGGCAGGTTGGGTATGGCTGCAGTTTACATCATAATCACAGTTTCAAATGTTAAACTGGGGAGGGGCAAACATTTGTGGAATGAGACTGGAAAACAGTTATACTACTCACTGTAAATGGGACATGTTTCTGGGTGTGCCATCATTGGGGTTGCACACAACATTACGATAATTTTGTAATATATTAGGGAGGTGTCTCTTTCACTTCAAATATACCATCACTGAGGAAAAAGACACTATCAATTACTGTGTATATGACATCCGTAGAATCTAAGGTTATCAGACAGGCCCAGTACTAAAGGATTAAGGAATACAATATTGCAGCTGCCAGTTAAACATAAGGTCCAACGAAAATGTAATTTCACCAAACCACTCTGAAATGCAAAAGTACTGAGTCCTTATACATTGTGTACTCGTGTGGATTGAACAGTTTTCTCCCTTACTGGCTTCTGGGATACGATCTAACAACCAACTTGGGTTCTTGCCGCTAACCTTTGGGCGAGAGGGTGTACTGGGCAGGGAGGCAGGAGAGAGTGTGGAAGGAGCGGGGAGGAGGGCAGATGGACGGACTGACTGGGCAAGGCGGCCCGACGGACGGACTGACGGATTGACCGGGGAAGGCGGCCCGACGGACGGACGGATTGACCGGGGAAGGTGGCCCGACGGACGGACGGACAGTTTGGCCCGGGGAAGGCGGCCCGACGGACGGACCGGGGATGGCGGCCCGACGGACGGCCCGGGAAAGGCGGCCCGACGGACGGACCGGGGAAGGCGGCCCGACGGACGGACCGGGGAAGGCGGCCCGACGGACGGACCGGGGAAGGCGGCCCGACGGACGGACCGGGGAAGGCGGCCCGACGGACGGACCGGGGAAGGCGGCCCGACGGAC
>JACXGJ010001543.1:0-81143 GCA_016801105.1 Esox niger | reverse complement strand
AGCAGCTGTGGGGACCTGGGTGCTGTTCAGGTTTCTTTTATAGGGTTTTCAAGGAGAGCCCATAGACCCCTCTGTGTCTGCATAAGCAGCTGTGGGGACCTGGGTGCTGTTCAGGTTTCTTTTATAGGGTTTTCAAGGAGAGCCCATAGACCCCTCTGTGTCTGCATAAGCAGCTGTGGCACCTGCTCCCCCTCAACAGGACAGGCTGTGACAGGTGCAAAGCTATCTTGTGTCACTGGTAAAGTTCATGTGGGTCCTGAACTGTCAGACTGGAAAACAACCTGACAGCTCCTCAAATAGATAAGTTGAATCAGAGACAGAGGGAGATGCTGTTGTAATAGAAGAAACACTGTGATTGCTGTAGAATTACCTGGTAGAGTTACACAAGTCTGCAGCATATTTCTTCAGTTCTGTTCTAGTCGAATAAAGTGATGTTGGTTACAATGATGAACAGTTAAATCCTTGGTTGTTAGATGTTATGGAATTAGGGCCATTACTCTAGTTAGCCTTTCAACCATGGAGGACCGTATTTAGAAGGGAACTACATTCAGCTACAAGAGATGATTTTTACTGCAGATAAATTATCAAGACATCATATTCACAGAGTCACTTTTGATTAGTGGGCGAAGACATTAGCTTCTGCTTTGTGTGTGTGTGTTGTTACCCTCTCTGGATGTCTGGGGTCCTTTATGCAGACGTTTGATGTGTTGCGGCCTATCAAATGTGACATTTTTCATGGATGTTTTTCTTTTTCATATGGCACGCCAATATCATTGCAGCACTTTCACCACTGCCTCACTGTCAAACGCTCCACAGATTTAAGACTGGGAGGGAATCTTTATAATTTAAAAAAAATGTATATTAAGCCAAGTGTTTATATATATTTTTTTATAATGACCTTGTGAACATGTAGCAAAATCCCTCCCTAACGTATTTGACCTGGAATGTTCCAAGACATTCTTGTCTTTAAAGGACTTCCGACTTGCTGTCCTCAGTGGGCCGGCTTGCTCCTGTCTGATTCCATTCATTTCAGATGAGTGCTAAACATAAGCAGTGTGAGCTGCATCGTTCATCAAAGTCACCACAATTGAAGGGAAAATAAGAGAGCAGGGTTGTTTTGTAAAATCCTCTCTGTACGTGTTCTCCAAAATGGCCCTGTTTAATTCTTATTTTTGAAGTCAAGCTGCCCCATTAGAAGCTCCTTGTGAACGGAGGAGTAGCAGATTTAGGAGGCATATTTCAGCAGCACCGTCAGGCACACTTCCGGCTCCTCTCTCCTCTCCTCTCCTGGCCCTGACTGGCTCTCAGAGCTGTCAGCTCCTCTCTTTGTCTCCACTTCTGGGGAGAGACTACTGGGTGCATTAGAAGGCAGAAGAGATTAGATATATCTCATAGCACTGAATCACACCATTTGTATCTGGCCACAGAAAGCTGTCTTAGCTGGGGTGATTTAAAAAGGACAAACAAGGGGATGTTTTGTTTTTTCTTTTTTAAATTTACTTTAGGATATAAGTGGATTCCATACCTTCAACTGGCTTTGTAGCCTATTGGGTGTGAAAGTACTGTATTGTTAGAGGGTGCATTTTGAATCAACTCCAGAATTCACTCCAGATAGAGCTTCAGGATAGCTACTGGGTGCCTCTCTTGGGCGGTACAGTTTTGTTTATTTAGGTCGTATGTCTGAGGTGAGGCATTTGCCTCTAGATTCGTTGTTTGGTGTTTGGAGGATTTAATTGTTTTCCCATATGATGGCTTTAACACAGTGGAAACCGTGCTTTGGGGGAGACATGAGTTTCATATGTCATGGGATTCAACAGCCCCCAGAGCCGTACAAGTCTCACAGGATATGTTCGTTTTGTTACTAAGGCAGCACCGCGTGGGACTCTGTGTTTGTCGTGTGATTCTTTTTGTTCCAGTAATGCTTTGCATACAGTGTTTAGCCTCGTTGAATATGCTTTTTCAGGTTTATTGATCAGCCAGACACTCCTGTGAAGCACTGGCAATAAGTAATCAACACATTCTCCAGTAGGACAGTGTTAGAAGGATTGGTTCAGTCGGTCAATTCAGTATGACACATTGTGTGCGTGTCAAGCCTGACTAGAGGCTCCACAGTTTCAGCTGATAAAATCATGGCTCGGCCCTCTAACTTTTATCCTTTTTTCTTCATTGCACTGAACTCACGTTTTTAAAGAGGCTTTTCTACTTTAAACATTCTCACAGTTAGCCTCAACTTAACTGTCTACATGAGTATTGACCCTGTTGGGTGTTGTCACCTAGACCTTTTACAGTAAGTTTTTCTTACTAGAATGCTGCTAGTGTTGTTTTCCATTTAGCTGCTGCATAACAACTTTAGCCAGAATTTGCTTCTCCCTTTACTTCATTTTTTGTCCAAGTGAGTGGTAACAAGCAAGGCAGGAAGGAAATGATTTGATATCATGGAGCTGTCTCAACAAGAAAATGGGGAAACAGATTATTAGAGGGGATACCTCCACGGCAGCTATCCAATATGTCTATGACATAGATGGGGAATCTACTGATCCCTTGCAGATTGTTGATTAGTGCTGCAGAACCACAGTGCATCTCCTGGTGGACTGAGCTGAAGGCTGCCTAGTTCACTTGAAATTTTACAGCCGGGCCCAGCGCATACGTGTGTACACATACAGTTTATGTACAATGAAAAAAAACTAACTAGAAAAAACACAATCAACAGACTAAACAAAATGATCACAGATATAGCACGAAATACAATGCTTTAAACCAGGGGTGTCAAACTGGATCCACGGCGAGCCGAGTGTCTGCAGAATTTTCTATAAATTGGTTCCCAGTTCAGACCTAAACAACCAGATGAGGGTAGAAACTAACCAATTAGTGAGCTAATTAGTCAATCAAGTACAAGGTGACAGTGAAAACCTGCAGACACTCCGCCCTGGGTGCTTTAAACACAGGTGTTATTCCCTCAGAGTCCTCGGGCTTTAGTGGATATTACGTCTGGCAAGGACTGTGGGGTCCCTTAGGTGTAACCCGGGGACAGGGTCTTTGCTGAAATCAATATCCAGACTACAGCCAATAATAGGACTGTATTTTCTAAACAAATGCAGCTGACTTGTCTTCACACAGTGGAAACAGTATACGTAGCATACCGATATCTCTCACAAGTACAAGTAACACCTGGAAATACAGTTCATGTTCCATCAGATCATGCCGGATGTACCACTCTGGAGGATTACATACAGATACCTGGTTTGGGAATGGTTACACAATTCCGTAAATATGTGCACTTTGCTATAGGAAAATGTACCAACTTAACGTGGCGTTTGTATGCATACTGTAACAGCCTTACCGTAAAACTGCATGACTGTTGTATTTATACTTTAACCCAGGTCCCCCCTCTTGGGTCAAAGTATGCATACAGCTGCCATGCTTTGAACAGTGTTACGTTAAGGTTGTTATGGTATGCATAGAACTGCCATGTCAAGTTTGTAAGGCAGTCATATTCCTCAGAGCTGGAAGGTTTGGAAAAGGTGGAGCTGGTGGGATTGCCTCAAGTTGGTCGCATCACCAAATGGCTCGGCCAACCGGGGGTGTCACTGTGAATGTGGTCTGTGGTGCGGAGTGCCCACCACATACATGACTTGGAGCTCCTAGCAACCTTCCCATCTTTAACAAACACTGTTGGACCTGCAAATAAGGGTGAGAACCGATGAAAAGACCAGCATGTCGGTATGTCCCTAGCCTCTATGTTCCTGACCATAGACTCTATGAACATGACCATAGACTCTATGTTCCTGACCATAGCCTCGTGTTCCTGACCATAGCCTCATGTTCCTGACCATAGCGTCTATGAACCTGACCATAGCCTCATGTTCCTGACCATAGCGTCTATGAACCTGACCATAGACTCTATGAACTTGACCATAGACTCTTTGTTCCTAGACGACTGGCACGACTGGCACTGCGTGTTACAGGGCCCTCTCTCACTGGGGGCTACAAACACACACACAATTACACACACACCAAAGACCACCTTCCCATTTCCTGCATTTATGTTCCTGACCAAAGCCTCAGTGGTTATGTCCATGCATAATCACTGTACACTTTCTGCATTGAATTTGTTGAATGTGATTTCAATCTCACACTGTGCTCAAATGCCTAAAGTCATGCATGAACCAGAAAAGTCAGGTATTTTCCTTTTTGCTGAGTGTGTATTATGCACATACATAGAACAGGCTCAACTGTTGAGGTCATGTGACCTGCTTTTAGCCTGCTTTGCCATGCTGGTAAGGGGTAAGGCAGGTAGAGGCTATTTCTCATAACATAACAACAAGGTAAATGGATACCTAACAGGGCGCAGCTCCTTTGGCACTGTTCTTAGAGTTGACTATGGTGGATATTTGTGGTGCGGAAGGGTATGCATCAACACACAGGTTTATGAGGTTCTGTTGCCTTGGTGCCACAGCTCCCAGCCTAGCACATAGTCTGCTGTCGACCGGGAGAGGAGAACGCGTGTAGGTAGCTTTCGTTTCACGGGTTGCCCTAGGGGACAGCTTGTCTGTGGTCAAGACGGTTTCCCTTGTGTAGGCTGCCATGGGCTGCGTCAGTCATCTGCTTGACTGGCTGACTGAATGAAATGGACATGAGACTTTAGCTCATGTCTTTAACTCTGAAGTATGACTCTTTAGGTCACGCCCCATCAGGGCGTGACCTCATTCTTTTCTTTATGAAAAGTGTGATCAATTCAGATATGATTTTCTTATAAATTATGTAACAGGTGATATTTATTACACACAATAATTGATCAAGACCTTACAGTAAACCCTGAAATGAGTTATTGCATGACCTGAATTATTTAATTAATTTGATGTAGACCACATGTAGAAATCTATAAATTAAATCTGTGATGAATAAAGTCTTATAAAGAAATGATATCCCAGACTGCGCACACACAATATTAATCCACTTAACCCCAAGATTCCTTCATGTTTATACCTTTTTTGTAAAGTCCTATAATTATTTATTCATTTGATAAAGTATTTATATAGTGAACTAAACAGATTCTTATCATAATTCAATTAAATAATCACATTTATTTCTAAAATGGTGAAACATTGAACATGTAGTAATTAAAACATACTGTGCAGAGAGATTGCTTTGTCTTTTAGGACATTTTGTCATTTTTAAAATATTTAAATATATATTTTACATTAGTTCATACTAAAGAATGCAAATGACAGTAAACAATATTTTCAGGCTACATGGAGTGCATTACGGAGAAAAAAAGATGACTTTTGGGTGGCAGTCGCTGTCAGTTTACTATGTTTCCTAGAAGCTTGGAGGTGTATTTGAAACATGATCACTACTATTTACAGTATGAGCGCATCGTTAGAAGAGGCAATTATTTCAGTGGAGTGGATGGAGCTGGCTGGTATGCCAGTGATAAGTGTGGAATCAAAGGGGAAGGCTGAGCTCTGAGATGAGCCTCTCTCTACCGAGGTTAATGAATGTGCAAGGCCAGCTGTCATCTAGGGAGGATGACAGCATCATAGCAAATCAGTCTCAAAACGTGTTTTTCTAGCTATTTTTACCCCGTGTTTAAAGCTGTGTTTCTGCTTGTCTTAGGGTAATAGTTGAAGATTTGTTTGGATGACAATATTTTTGGGTTGAGAACATTAAGTCTATAACGCATTCTGCGACTTTGTACAGAACAGCCTTTGTTCTTCGTGGGTTAAATTCCAATGTCCTGAATTTGGTCGCTGACATGTCTCATGTTCTACGGTTCCTTAGGTCTTTTCTTTCAGTCAACGGTCCATTCTCTCATTCTCTCCTGACACCTACCTTCCCCCCCTAGTGTTTCTCTATCGCTCACTCTCTTTGTGATCTCTCTGTCATCCCACACACCTCTCTTTTCCCTATCACCTTCTCTTTAGTTTCCCACACTTACATTCTGTTTTAAAAAATGTCATGTAAAATCATTGGATATCTGCCTGCAGATCAGTAGAAAGGTGTAGTACGTTAGAGCACCTCTTGTAAGGCATAACAACTAAATATAGGCCGGTGTTGGCATGATTCATATCACTACACCTGCTTATAAATAGCAGACCAACCTTGTGGTAAGAAATGCCATCATCATACATGATCTGACAACAGCATTAGGTCCAAGCCTCAGATGTAGACCGCCGGCATGGATAATTATGACTGTAAGGTAACTCTATCAGTGATAGAACATCGCTGTCTCCCATACTGCACTAGATGATGGCTACCAGACACATCACCATTGTCTTAAGTCCATTTTCCAATGTCGTTAATCAGTTTCAACTGCTATGCTCTATCTGTGCTGGGGGAAAAAGTAACGCTAAGGTTATAAATATTATTCACAGTCACTTGATGCTATAAAAATCCAATGTACAAAGAAAGGACTTCTCAGAGTTTATGGAGTTTCCTCTGTTATGTTTCTAACTGAATCATTTCATTAGATTTATGATGGTTTCAAAATATTGTTACTTTGTTTCAGCAGCAAATAACATCAGCTTGTATATTAGAAACAATATCATTGTTAATCCTTTCACTTGAAAGGTTCTGATGTTTAAAATGATCTGTGATTAGATATGCATGAACAATAGCTTGCCATTAATGGCATTTAGCCTCTTAAAATAATTTTTTGCTTACATTTGCATTGTTAGCCCTCAGCTAACCTTTTGATTGATTAAAAAGCATGTGTCATACAAACATATCACCTTGTGTTCCAGGATAACGGTATTTATTAATTAGTGGTCATTCATGTAGGAAGGAAATCATTTTATAAGAGTGTTAATTTGTTACTATGTGACTTTGCCTTAGAGCCACTGATCAACCCGGTTAGTTAAAGCTTCTGTCCCTTTTTACCTTAGTTTCTACAGAATATTATTTGATCTCTGAATTTTGAGTCTGAGGTTTTGAGACAAAACATAATGGATTACAGATTGCACAAAAGAGAACTCTGGTGATATCAAATTGAGAAGCCCAAGGCTAGGCTGCAGTACTGTTGAGTGAAATGGCAGCCTGGTTCTGAAGATTTGGCATCATTTTTCTTGCTGCAGGAGTCTGTTTTTCAAAGCCAGTGGGGTGTCGTCGTACTTAGCCCTTGTTTCTGGAGTGATTGTGAGCTTTCCTCTCCCCACTCCGCTTCCCTTAGACTGCATTATGCTGTGTAACAGAACTCGTAATTAGCAGTCCATACTATAGTGGATTGGTACACATTCATATTCAGGAGTCTGAGTTGAGGAAAGGCTGTAGATGTTTAACAGGGACCTATATCTATGGGAGAGAACTTAGACATGAGCTGTATCCCTTTTAGTGTGCACCTTTTAGAGCTCTGCCCAAGCAAGACATTTAATTGGGTTGATCTCGGTCCTTTGTTCACACATTTATGATCAAGTCAAGTTGCATGAAAAAGGCTAATGTTGGTACTAGGATTTTTTGTGTCACAGACACAAGTGTCACAGACACTAAACATATCTAAATATTAACTGCTGTCAATCCTGGACTATAGCTTATTGGGTAATGAGACCAAAATGACACATTTTATAATTTGAGTATAAATTCTAACGATGTCTAAAGATTACTTTGAAGAAAAGGTCAGGTCTGTCATAGTGATGTAGTGCTGAGAGAGTGCTTATGAAGCCAGTACCAGGAAGCATTACGTCTAGCCTGCTTTGATCATTGTTTAATTGACTACACATTTCAAAGGAAGATGATGACAAGAGCTCTTCCAGGCATTTTTGAGCCTCAGCAATTCTTTGTTATCATTTTTTGCATTGTGGGAGGGCCTTTATTCATCTATGATATCTGTCTTTCAGAAATGATTGTTATACATTCCTATATGTATGTCATAGTGGTTATATTTTAAAGATGTAATTGATTTCTTCAGTCTTATGAGGTCCACCAACTACCTTTTGCAATTCCAGTGTTAGTGATTAAATCCACATTCCTAACTGACATAGTTTCCCAGTCAGTATTGCCATGTTGTTTTCCATATGAAAAGGTGAACATTACGTTGAATTGTTGCATTGTCAACGATTTCACATATCTGGCATCAAGTCATACAAATGTGACATCAAGATTCATACTAAATCACATAGAAACACGCTTAACATAACAATATAAACACTACAGTGCCTATCTATTTAATAACAATGTACATTACTGCTTTGAATACCAGAAAGCTTCAGGCAGCTTCTCCACCCCCCCCACGTAATGTCGAATCGATGCAAAGTGTGTTTTGTGTCTGGCAAATGAAAAATACAAAGGGATTTGATCAATTTACAAGGGAGATATGACTGGGGGCTTGTAACTTTCCAGAGCGAGAGACATTGTGTTTTCAGTCTGCACATTTAGCCCAGAGATTTACAGAGGCTATTAAATTCCAACGTGGGAGCAGTGGCATGAAAAGAAAGGCAGATTGACATTAAGGGTAGGTGTTTATAGGATGTGTGTTTGGAGGAGGTCAAAGAGGTATGACGGGGAAAGGCCATGGAGGGCCTAGTGGGTGAGATGTAAAATATCGTAGGTGATGATCATTTTGACAGGAAGCCATTGATGATAGTGCAGAGTGGGATGTTGTGGTCCCAGGGTGAGGTGCATGTGAGGCACCTGGCAGTGGAGTTCTGGACATGCTGTAGCCTTTTCAGGGATTTGGTTAAAAATCCCAAATTGGACCCCATTGCCGGTGTCCCGGTGTGTTATCACATAATCTGGGTTCCGGTACTGGGCCAATAATGGATGATTTGAGTCAGGAGATGGAAGATGTTGAATTTCTTTGCTCTCACTGCTCTTTCATTAGAAAAGCCCTGAGAGCTACCTGCAAAACCTCTGTTTTATTGTTGTAGAATTTTTGCAATAGAAGGTCATCCAGTTTTTAATGTCCACGAGACTTGGGAGGAAGGACGTATGTGCCATATAAATGAATATATAACACTACAAATTTTTCAGTGATGGGATTTTTTGGTTTTGATCCAGATTTCCATATGTCAAAAAATCCAGACTTACATGGATGATTCAGATCTTTGAAAAATATAAGTCGATTCGGGTTGTGTCTGGAAGGTGAAAAGTATAGGGGGGTTTATTGCATTTTCTGGTGTACTTGAATGTTCAGAGAAAAGCCAATATAATTTTCACTGCTAGCCCTCCTGTCTTTTTAATATTTACATGTGTTTGTGGATTGACTGACAGAAGGAAAAGTATTTATTCCATGGTGGTCTTATCACCTGCTGATGGGATGTCTAATCACACTGACCAGTACCGTAGGTTTTTGTGTTTGCGTACTCAGTTTTTTTTGTATTTGACTTAAATATGAGATAGTTGTCTTAACTCCCTACATTTCAAACTGTTCTGTGGCCTCCTTGTGGGCAATAGTGCACGCATATTAGTGACACAGCATCAGTCAGTGTATAAGCCACCGCTAATTTCATTACTTTACAATTCAAATGTTTTGCTGGATTGCAGAACAGAGTTCAGTTGGTAAAAAAGCAAGAGGTTCATCAGATTCCCCTTTGTCGTGGCTAACACGTTTTTTCAGATTTTTTTTCCCTCACTCCGTCACATCCACGATTTTTATGAATGCTTACATGATGATACAAACACATTATTGAACTCATTTTTCTACTACTTCATTAATGTAAAATGACATCTTGGCAATGCGCTTAGAAAAAAAATATATGAACGGGATTAGCAGTAAATTAAATGTGTTTAAAGGAGCGTTTAAGAGGATTTGGGCCGAGGTAATGGGTGGATGTGCTGGGATCAGAAGAACTTATGTCTTCATTCTGCTGAGGCTAGTTTACCCATGTGGGGGATTTAAGCCCATGTTATACATGGTTTGGAGCCAACTCAGCCCAAGTTGTTTCCCCTCTGCCCTAGGCAGGTGTGTGGGATGAATCCCTGATCTAGCTCCACTTACATGTGAAACACAGTGATAAAAGGAGGTCTTTTCCACAGTGTACTAAGCTCTTTTGACATTACACCTCACTCCGTAAAAAATAAATCCTTCAATCCACACATACATTTGTATATTTATTGTAATGTGTGGGGAATTGCTTATTCCCTTGTGAATCGTTTATTTGTAAAAAAAAAAAAAAGTTTACATTGTACATAGTCTTTTTTAGTCTTGTCCTTCTGCAAAGGAATGCCTCAAGTAGTATTGATGCCTCAAGAGAATCAAATTATATTTGATTCTTAATAAATGTACCTGGTCATGTCAAATTACTCATCTTAACTTTTTTTGAACTGATTTAGTTTCAAAGTTAAATTTTGTATGCATTTTTAACAGGAACAAGATAAATATTTTAGCATTATGTACTCTTTTTATATACAGTTGGCAACAGCTACACAGCATATGAGAGCAGAAGGTTTTTAATGAATAAATATTTGGGGGATTTTGATTTATACAGGAAAATACATCTTAGACCGAGGTCTTTTCTAAGGTACTACATCTGAGCTTGCAGTCACCCACCCTACCATAAGAAGTTGCTAGAGCACTATGATACAAGGCTGGCCTATCCAACATCCACCCATCCACTTCATTAGTAGTGTAGTTCTGATGTACAGTCCCCTCCAAAAGTATTCGAACAGCAAGACAAATTCCTTTGTTTTTAAAGGTCACTCAAGACATTTGGGTTTAAGATCAAAAGATGAGTATGAGACAAGAGTTCAGAATTTCTGCTTTTATTTCCGAATATTTGTATACAATGAGCACATGAGCATCAGAACTGGACCACGGAGCAATGGATTGTGACCTAGACTGATGTTTTCTTTTACATCACGTGGATGTCCGGGTGTGTGTGCGTCGCTTACCTGGAGAACACATGGCACCAGGATGCACTATGGGAAAAAGACAAGCTGGTGGAGGCAGTGTGATGCTTTGGGCAATGTTCTGCTGAGAAACCTTGGATCCTGCCATTCATGTGGTTGTTACTTTGACATGTAACACCTACCTGAGCACTGGTGTAGAACATTTCCACACTTTCATGGCGACGGTAATCCCTGACGGCATTGGCGTCTTTCAGCAGGAGACATAATGAAAAAAAAATGTCAGGAATGGTTTGAGGAACTCAACAACGAGTTCAAGGTGTTGACTTGGCCTCCAAATTCCCCAGATTTCAATCCAATCGAGCATCGTTGGGAAGTGCTGGACATACAGGTCCAATCCATGGAGGCCCCACCTAACAACTTACAGGACTTAAAGGATCTGCTACTAACTTCTTGGTGCGAGATACGACAATAAACCTTCAGAGGTCTAGTGGAGTCCCTAACTCAGTGATGTTTGGGCGGCAAAAGGGGGACCTACACAATGTTTGACACGTGGTCATAATGTTATGGCTGATTGGTGTATTTACTTTGACTACATTGCTGTGGCAATACACCATTTTACCTCAGCTTCCTCCTAAATGTCTGTCTAATTGAAAATAAATCTGCACTCTGATGCCCTAAATTGCTCATACTTTAAGTGAAAACGTATTTGGCCATCATTCTTTTCAGTTCACTGCTGCCAATTACTGAATCAAATTGCAAAAAAACTTCAACTTGACACTTATCACTCCTTAATTGCCCAAGTTACTATCGGATATACTGCACCTGCTAAGGACCTTATCGATATTTATATTCATTACGTTATGTGGTGAACAATTATCCATCTACCGTATTCGCATGTTCACTTAACTTCAAATTTGCATATCACTTCATTTGGTGTAGCTTGATGGTGTAATGGATTGTTTTCTTATTCCTATTCCATTGTGCATCAAATAAACAGATGTAGCTAAAAAAAGTCATAGAGTAGTTTGAATCTCTTTGCATTGTAGCATAGGTAAATGTCCATCTGCACTAGTAGTGGAATTATAGTGGCACAACACTTACACACTAGAAATGATTTTGGGTGTAGTTATTATAAGCACAACTTCAATTAGACCTGCTGCCATCTCTATAATTAATAAAAAGGTTGAAAATGTAACTGCTCCAATTACAAGACTATTCAGTTTTAACAGTTGCACAGGGGTTTCTTGTTGACCCTTTCAAGACGGAATCCTTTAGAAATATTCTGGTAGTAGAAAGGGGAGAGTTGCACATGTGAACTCTTTCCCCACCAGTGTGATATTTCAGCCAGGACATGGCCTGTGCCCTCCTGGCTCTAACATTTCTATGTACCATGTCTTTTGGTTCTGTTTCTATGTTCTTTGATCAGTCAAGTTTAGTCTTCACCTGTACCTGGTTCGCCCCTCATCATTTCCCTATTGAAGTTCCTCCTGTCCCAGTGTTTCTTGTCAGTAATTGTTGGGTGTCGTTGTTCGCGCCTGTGTCATGCCATAACCGCAACGTGAGATATCACACATTTAGATTGTGAAAGGAAGAGCAGGGGGGTTCTTCACAGTACAAACACAGTGAACCCTTCTATTTTTCCCCGGCTGTAAGAGGAGTGATTGCTGTTTTTCCTGCACAACAGACAGGACAGGATCCTGGCTGCTAATGTGTCCTGTGTAAACAAATAAGTTGTAATGAGTATTTTTGTTTTCTTAATCAGGCTGGGTGTGCAATTTTGAAGAAATCCTTAATTCTCAGAGGCTTTCACTTTAAAAAAAGTTCCCAAGAGCTCTCCTCTGACTTCCCCAGACGTTTTACATTTTGTGTTTAAATCCTAAACTGGCACACCTGATTTAGTCAGCTAGTCATCAATCCATTGACTCACTTATGTTGCTCAGATCCTACACTTATAAACTGTCTGTGGAGGTTCGATGAGAGGTTTGGGAAAACCCACATTAATATCACAGTATTTCCTATCTTTTTTTCTCTTGCCAGCTAATTGGTGTGTGCTCTAAATGGTGTGGGACAGACAGTGAGAGTCATGCACTAAAAGATTCTTTACTTGATTATGAGGGTTCCAAATGCCGCGTCGTCTTTCAAAAACAATGGTGTGATTACATTGTTAGATGTTTCTAGAACGAGCTGTGGTTCAAAGCAGACCCATAAAGGTTTTCCGCCTGACATTCAGAATTGACACATTTGTCTTTACAGAAAACCGACTGACAATGTTAACTCAATATACTATTACAAAACACTTTCAATATCAGTCTAAGTATAATATATAATATATTGTCTTCAGACCAACTATATAACTTTTTTTTTTCTCAATACAGCTGTGTTTACAGAGGTCCCTCATGACATCACAGCACGGAGTGGTCAAGATGTGGAGATGGCGTGCTCCTTCCGAGGGGCAGGTCCCTCCTACTCCCTAGAGATCCAGTGGTGGTACATCAGGAACCATAGAGACTGGATAGAGAAAAAGCCCTGGACCACCAATCAGGTAGCTAGATGGCTTACTTCCTGTCACTGCTGAGAGGATATGGCTGAGGGGTTGTCATGTGACCAGGGATCACATAGACAGAGGATAGATAGAACATAAAATGTAATTTTCTGATTCATTGCAAATACCAAGCATAGCTTGACATTGCTGTGTGATATGTAAGTAAACTCCTTAATCACTGCTATGCAAGTCAGGATTTGGACCAGCTAATGAAGAACCCAGGGTAAGGTTAGCATCAAGTAACAAGCCAGTCATTAATCATTACAGTAGGCCGTTATACCAAAAGGTTTCCCAGGTGACCCATATAGTACAGATACAGGAACAGAAACTGAGGAGGTATCTAATGAGGCAGAGGGAGTAAACCGCCTGAGCTGGATAAACAAGAGGTTTTCCTTAAGGATGGATGCAACATTTTCCAACACTCCTGTTGTGTCTTTCCATGCTTTTTAATTGGAAAAGGGAGGAATGAAAAGGAAGTTCCTCTCACCCCGCTCAAATTAATTATTAATGAGGTGTCCCTGAGGACTGGCTGTGCTGCATCACGCAGACCAGGTGGTAATACGGGATTGGAATATTGTACAGGCATTGCTGGAATGTAGGCATACATACACATTTCCAGGATGATCCTTGGCTACAGGTTGAAATGTATTCGTTTTTATTTTGAAATTCATGTCACAAATCTAATGAATACAAAACTGTATTGAGAGGGGTACTTCGGGAAACACTGGGGACATTTTTTCTTATTCATTTCCTACAGGTTGTACCGCAGGATGAGGTGTCAAAGGATGCAACCAAAATAAGCGTGAGTCATAGCTGTCATTGTGTCATATCTCCTGTGTCTGTCATTGTGTCATATCTCCTGTGTCTGTCATTGTGTCATATCTCCTGTGTCTGTCATTGTGTCATATCTCATGTGGCTGTCATTGTGTCATACCTCCTGTGGCTGTCATTGTGTCATACCTCCTGTGGCTGTCATTGTGTCATACCTCCTGTGGCTGTCATTGTGTCATATCTCCTGTGACTGTAATTATGTCATATCTCCTGTGGCTATCATTATATCATATCTCCTTTGTGTTGACTGTCTTTTTTACACATAAGGTGTTGGCAATCTAGGGCCTCGTAACAAACGCAGTAACCATTTTTATTTCTTAGAGATGCAGCGAAAGTGTATTTCTCACAGATACATGGGTTTACGATCAACAGAAATACTTAGGTTGCAGTAAGTTGTTGCAATGTTTTCCTTTCTTCTCTCGTTGAAGTATGAATGCATCCAACTTTACTATTGCACAGTGCGTTTGGCTGTCTTAATTAAAAAAGCAGTGACTGTGTGCTCCCTGCTGTAGAATGATCAGGAGTCAGCAGTACTTTTTATAGCTCGTGTGGCGTGTTGACTTGTTGCCGCCAGGCTGGCGAAGGGTAATGAGTTGTTAACAGCGAGTTGAATGCTTGCACAGCGGCTCTTCAGCTTGCTGTGTGTGGGGAGTAAAAATACCAGGGTCTTCCTCTACTCCCTTGCCTCAAGGAAATGATGAAGCCTATCTCTGATCTCGTGTTTCCTCCCTGGTTCATTTTCCTGTTGGCTAGCAAGCTGCTGCTGACAGACCATAATGAAATCACCAGCTGTGGTGTGAAGGAGGATGCCACTGGGCCATTGTTCAGCCAGTAAAACAGTTCCCACCCAGAGTCATTGGTTCCAGCAGATACGATTGGACACAAGCCTTTGCCAACAAACATAGCTGACGGCGTCCACCAGAAGGAAAAGACCAATTTGCTTCCCATGCATTCTGGGTTTAATTATTTGTATTTTATTATTTATGTAAAGTCAAGTGATGCTAAACTGCACTTGCCTACTGACTATCAGTGTACTTTTAAATGAGTATTTCGCTTTTGTATTGTTCACAAGGCTGGACTTTCTCTTTGAGGTTAGAGGACTGGGGCTGAAAACAGACATAGACAGCCCCAGGCGCATCTCAGCCGTGACTATACCTTTCTCTGTAGAAGGATGCTGATGAAGAGGACTGTATTTACAGTTAGCCTGGTGAGTGACTGATGTTCTCACAGTATGTGACCACTTTGTGGTTTTTAAGTTCAGACGCTATACATTGTGTCACAGTGTATTTTCAGCCACTGACCTATTGGATCCTGGTGAAGTAACGCCACTTAGTGTATCTGTGGTGCAACATAGCCTCGTCTCATTCGTTTAGGTTAGCAGAAGGAACATGGAAACGAAGGGATTGATGTCAGTGATAGGATGTGGTTCGGGCTGTGTGTGTGTGTGGTTGTGTGTGTGTCTTCTCACAGACCCACTCAATCTGTTTGGTGGCCACACGGCTTTATTGGGCACATGTGCCGAGTGGCAAGGCGGCTGGGCTTCTGGCTGGGGCCGGTGAGGCTGCCAGCTGTACTGGGCTTGGGGAGGAGGACGAGGGACAGCTGCTCTGTAAGTGTTGCACTGTGGCGCATCTGTGGCAATGCAGCCAGCATCTCATTAGTGAGCTGGCTGCCAGCCTCGCCCGGACCAGACAGCCGGGCTAACACTCACGCAGAGGAGATTCGGAAAGAGGAGAGCGATACACAAAGACATTTATTTTTAACAATACGAGTGACAGCAGACAGACAGCGAGCAGGTGTCAACATGTATTATCTCACCCAAGTATCAAATGGTATCACTCCAGAATGCATCATTGCACTCGTGGATGTTAACAAAGGAAACATCATTGTGTCCGTTCTGCAGGTGGTCAAGGTTGCTGGCAGCAACATTTCCCACAAGTTACGTCTGTCCAGCGTTAAGCCCTCTGACGAGGGAACGTACGAGTGCCGCGTGATCGACTTCAGCGACGCCGACCGCAACGCCCGTCACCACAAGGTCAGGGCTTACCTGCAGGTAGAGCAGGAGGGCAACCAGAACCCCCCGCAGCACCGCCACGGGGACAACTTTGAACCAGAGGGCATCGAGGGTCTGGCGGGCAGCACCGACCAGCAGGAGCGTGGCCACCACAGCCACCACAAACCGCCAGCCGCTGGTCGGGAGCTGAGGAAGAGATCCACCGAGGCTGACAGTCCCACTGACTGCACTGACAGCTGTCCTCTAGACACCAGCGCTCACCCATAGCCCTCACTGCCAGCTCCTGACCTGCCCCAAACTGATCCTCGCCGTTACAACCCAGGCGAGTGGATTCAGTCCCAGAGGGCCACAGTGCAGTGAACCCAGACCTCTGATTGTCCCAGCTGATAGCTCTCCAACCACGGCTCCAGACGCTGAACGGCTTCCAGTGCTTCCTTAGTCCTAGGTCTCCTTTACCTGTCTTTACACTGTCCCATCAAAAACACATCAAGACCTCCCACTGGCCAAACCCCCTCCTATTCACACACACCGTCAGTGTCCATGCTGTACATAGTATTGTATATAGTGAAAAAGAGTGCATGTTCAACATGTTTTTCTTAGAATGTTTTTCAGTCATCCGCGGGGGAAGTATAAGCTGCAATGGTTACTTGTTGCTTTGGTCATGAATGTTGGTTTGCGGATATCCAGTTATTCTGCGTACATTGTTTCTAATGCCTTGTTTACACCTGGTTGTAGTATGCAACCTTTGTTCTGATCACGATCACTTATAATGCATTTTCTAATCATTTACACCTTTCAAAATGTTTGGGCAGTCAGAATGTGGACAAGATCAGGACCAAGGCTGTGTACAGCGCCAACATTTACATTTGATTTGCCAAAGTGGAAAACACATTTTGTTGTTTAACCTTTTTATGGTGTTTCGTGCTTTTCCCAACAGACGGAGTGTGTGTGTGTGTGTGTGTGTGTGTCCGTGTGTGCGAAAGACCTGGGATGGGGAAAAAGATTTCTTGCTCTAAACTTTGCTTTGATGTTTTGTAAGAGATCATTGTAAAAATGTTGTACATTTTAGAATTTCTTCTATAATGTCGGTCACACAATACATGTATGCTTTTATCAACTAACAATAAATTGTACATTAACCAATCTACTTATGTACTTGAACTGACTGACTTGAATGTCTTCATTGTGTGTGTTGGCTGTTGGTAATAGGTGGAAAATAGTTTAACATTCATTACGTTCAATTATATTCATCATAAGAAATCAATGGCTGAACTTACCATAATTAGAAGGAACAAGCGAGTGTGGTATATGGCCAATATACTATGGCTGATTGTTGTGTATATCAGCTGCCAGGCAGATTTTCTATTGTTGATGTATAACTGTTCTATCATCAGCTAGATAAATAACAAAGCATAGTGGAGATAAGCTGCTCACTCACCAATGCGAAACAACCCTGTTCCTGTCTTCTCACCACACACATCCACTGTCACAAAAAGGCTCTCAAAAACCCTCAGCCTAAACAAGACCTGACACACGGACAATAATCTAAACTTGAACTTTCTGTGGAGTTCATCTTCTATGACTTTGTGCAGCAGAAGCAGATCTGTCTGAATCAATTGGAGATTTGCATGTAATGGCCACAACCTCTAAATGTAAATAGTAATGGAAGAAAGATGAAGTTGAAGATTGTAATGAAAGGCAAGATTACAGCTTTGTCCTTTGACTCCCAATAAGCACAAGATGTTGAAAAGATGCCGAAAATACTATTCTTGTTGAGAAGCCATTGAAATTGGGTTTCAAATGATTTTGCTCAGTGGCAGTGTAAGCAGATTGAGCCATCTACTTGTGAGAATGGATAAGCGGTTACAATGAAGAAGTCGGGGGGGGACATCATAAAAACAATTATAATTTATTAAAAGGAGTAGTATAAAATAATACGTTTTTACATTCAAAATACTGGTCATGTGTCACCCTTACACAATAGCAGATCCATTCAACATAATATAGCAAAGTCACTGAGAAGACTACAGTATGCTGTGCCCTCATTGTGGCTGTCGTTAGTGTGGTGTTCCTTCCTGTGGGGACAGACAGGTAGATCATCAGTGTAGCTTTGGATCCCTGCTGCATGTGTCCTGAGGTAAGCCAAAGATCTCCAGGAGTTTCAGGACATTGTCTGTGTACTCGTTCCTCTGAAGGCCCATTCCGCTCAGCTTCACGGGCTGCAGGTTAGGGTGAGGTGGGTCGTAAGAGCACGGACAGTACAGCTCATTCAGAGTAAACCAGAAGGCATCAGGGTCCACTTCAATCAGGTGCCGAAAGACACTGCCCAGAACAGAGAACACTGATTAACAATTTACAATTATAATAAAAAGCTTATAACAAAACAGATCATTTACGGCACATAATGAAACGTGTTAAGACCAGAAAAAAACTGCTTTTAATAGACTGTACAACTGCTAGATTTCTTAATGCTTTACAAATATACCTTAGACAGGCCTCTTGCAGCTTAGGTGGCTGTCTGCAGCTGAGGTAGGGCAGACAAGCTTCCGTCACAGCATCCAGATCCAAGTCCCCTGCAAATGCAAGCACAGATGTACTCAAGGAAAATGGAGGAATGGGGGGAAAAAATGACAGAAAAAGGGAAAGGAACAGATTGAGTTGAGGAAAGTGCTGAAATGGTCAGGGAATCTCCCAGCTTGACTCCATCTCTGGATTTCACACATCCACTCCCCACCCGGTACTTTCATAACCATGGCAACTCCACCACTGAGGTAGCACCCCCTCCCTACTCCCCCCACCCCACAGACACGTATTCCCCCAGCTCTTAACTGGGTCGCCATTCAAACCTCATTTCAGAATAAGCCTTCTCACTCATGGTTTGTTGCGATGCTTTGCAACTCAATCTGCATGGCTAAAAAACAACCAGCTCGTTGGAACTGAATACAATTGTGCTTATTTCAGGTGGTAAGTGGGTTTTACCGGCATTCAGATAATGCGGTAAACCTACCCATTTCTCTTTTGGTCTGTGAACGAGGTCCCTGTGAAATACAGAAGGAGTGTCCATTTTTCTATGGGGGAAAAGAAAACTTGCCATGATGGTAGAATTTCTTTTTCCAATAATAAGCAATCTCGATTTATTCCAATGGTGAGGAGGAGCTGTTTACTACTGTGTTTTTCAACTGCAGCCTCCAGCCCACTCATCTCATGCCTACAGTACCCATCTCATGCCTACAGTACTCATACCATGCCTACAGTACTCAGACCATGCCTACAGTACTCAGACCATGCCTACAGTACTCAGACCATGCCTACAGTACTCATCTCATCCCTACAGTACTCATCTCATGCCTACAGTACTCATCTTATGCCTACAGTACTCATCTTATGCCTACAGTACTCATCTCATGCCTACAGTACTCATACCATGCCTACAGTACTCATACCATGCCTACAGTACTCATCTCATGCCTACAGTACTCAGCTGCATTCATCTGGGTCTGATATCTTTAAGCACCACAGACAAATATCATGAATCAGCTCAGCTAGGTGAGGTGTACCCACACAGATCTACTGCAGAAAACCTATGGGCATCATAGTGGTAAGCCCTGTGCTGGTCCCTTGACTAAGGCAGCAACAGCAGCAAATTCGCTGTCTCCTCGGGGATCATGTTTGGGGAAATATACATGCACATACACCAGTCAATGCAGTCAGTCGGATATGGCCATTCTAAATCCATGACAGCGCAAGACTGTCACCTAGTGGCTACGAGGCTTCAAGCTCCTTACGTTCTCAATAAAAAGGAGCCATCTCCTGGAGTAAACATGTGGGGTTGTTGGTGGTGTTGTGGCCTACCTAGGTCCAGGCAGAGGCACAGAGAGCCCAGGCCCTGCAGCACCGCCAACTGCAGCTTGTAGGCCAGGGTGTGGCTGTAGACCGGGCCGGCCCTGGCACTCACTGGAGCCTGTTTGGACAGCGAGGCGGTCAGCTTGGGAAGCACTTCTTTGGACACCCTCTTCCTCAAAAAATCTCTGGAGGTTTCCCCCAGTGTGCAGAGAACCTATAGAGTGAACAGACACAATACACTGGATGAAATGCCAACAACACATGATCTTTTTCTACACAATTTGGTCCATCTAACCGCATTGCAATCCAAAAAAAGAAACAGATCTGATGTGAGGAGATTTGATGTAAATCGGAGATGAACAGGATTGGACTGCCCATGTAAACGTAGCCCTCTAGTCAGAGCTGGGGAAGCGGTTAGATACCTTAAAAGCTCGGAGGACAGCTAGTGGGTCGTCCGCAGTGAGACGGAGCAGGAGGGCAGGCCAGCAGCGGTGGGCCATTGGTAACAGCTCGTTCTCCTTCTCACTCAGCACACATACACACAGCTCGAGCACATCGAGGACCTGCAATACACACCAAACACACACGCACACAAACACGCAGATCTACAGAGGCTGGGTCTGCAGAAAGAACTGATCCACTTCAAATGGAGGCAACACTCCGATTTCCAGACCCTTATGCCTCGATAACACCTGTTGCGTTGTTGCCGGGGTTTTGCGTACGACAAAGGTTTCCGCATTCAGTTTGATGTGCACGTTCCATAAACGCGCCAGAGAGAATGCACAGCAACGGCGTGTGCAACGCAACGCTGCAAGCCAAACGCATCGGAGTTCTAACCGATGTAGAGGTGTACCTTCAGTCGGAGTCGGAGTCTGGGGTCGGACAGCAGGTGGACGCAGCGCTCCATGACCTCTTTGGCTATGGTGATGTGGTGTGGGAGTTCAGCTTTCACATCGGGACCCTCCAAGTCTTCGCCAAGATCCGCCAGCGGAGGGATGTCTGAGAAAACGACAACAAAACACATTTCAGTGCAGTGCCGCGAACTTCGAATTGTGTAGTACAGCTTTTAATGAATATTTGTGAAACATGACTGGAAATCTGACAGCAGCAGACACTACAAAACCTGCAGATGACTATATGGCAATGCAAGGAATATGGACCAAACTGCAAAAAAAACAGCTTGAGTGAACCGTATTCAGGTGTGAAATGACACAGTTACACTGTGAAGTGATGCATGATAAAGTGTAGCTTTGATGTTGTGTGACATTACGGCAAGACCTGTGCTCCCACAGGATCAGGAGTGGTGGACGGACAGAGAGCACCAACTAACCTGGATTCTCTGCGTCCACATCCTCCTCCACCCCAATGCCCTCTGCCATCTCCATCTGTTTGTGGAAGTCCAGGAGAAACTGGCGCACATTCAGCTGGTCCTGCTCACACCGGACGTTCTTGGCTTCGTTGTTCTCATTTTTTATCTGAATACCAGATGGGAACCATCTCACTGTATTGGAAAAGCAATACGGTTAATACTGTTTTGAAGTAATTTCATATGATATGACACACTGTTTTTGCACCCCTTTCAGCATTTAAATGTTTAATTTGAACAAACTACTAAATGTTTTGAGAAACAAACTAAAATCTACAATTACAAATATAAACAGTATTGAGGGGCCAACCCGTACCACATAGGAAAACAAATAACAGAAATAGAATAAATACATTAAGTTTCAAAGCACAGACACTAAAAAGAAAAATAATCCCACAGAAAACCGACAAAAAGCTTCCAAACGTTTGCCCATGGTTACTAAAAATGTGATGTGTATGCTTGACTCATGGTGCAAAGCATGGACGTGGAAACTTTACCTAGAGCTTTCATCAGCGAGTGCAGCACAGTGCAAAACAGAGGGGACGTCTCGTCGTAGCTCATGTCCAGAGCCAGCAACACATCCTGGACGATGTCCCCAACCAGAGGCAGCAGGCTGGAGTCAGAATGGCTGAACATGACGGTAAGGACCCTGGGTGCATGGGGGTGGACACCCAGCCTCTGCAGGTTCAGAGATACGTTGTTAAGCAAGTAGTCCGAGTTCTCATTGATCAGCTCCTTCAAGGACGCATACCCACAGGCCTGGCTGATATCCCACATGGCATTCAGCGCTGCCTGGCTGATCAACAGAGTCTCATCTCCTGCCTTCTCTAGCACTGGGTACAGTGATGTCATCAGGATGAGACGGAAGTCCATCCCCAAGGCATGGGCGAAGCAGCCAATCCCCTCCAGCTGGATGCAGATCTGCCAGATATTGCTGTTCAGCTCATGGATTGTAGAGTTCTTGTGGACTGCATTGACCAACTGGAGAGCATTTTCTTTCCCTTCAACCCTATTAGACATAGAAAGGAGACTAGACTGGCTTAGCTGCTCCGGTTCCCAGCTCTCAGACTCCTCACTAATACGGGTTGACAAGTGCCAGTGGCTTGGGCTGGTGTACTCCTCTATGATGGACTCCACTGCGGATTTCAGGTCCTCCTGACTAGGTATGGCCAGCCTCTCCTGGCATCCTGTTACTCCAACACCTGCTGCTCCTGTGACCACTTCATTCAGCACCATAGCAGCCTGCTTCCTGTAGACTGAGGATTCTCTGAACAGATCCATCAAGTGATCCACTAGTAGATACACGTTGCCATAGTAACCTAACATCCTGCATATCTCCTTGACAATGGAGAAGATCTTCTCATTGGTGAAGTAGAGGAAGTGTTTCCTCTGAGCGTGTGCCCTGTGAGGTCTGACCCCCATCTCCTCAGTAAGGATGGAGCTCCTATCCTCCACAATGCGGACATCCGTCACATCCAGCTCCAACACCTGCATCAGGGCTTTGGACAGCCGCTGAAGATGGGTCGCAGAGTTAAGCACCACCATCACCTGGGGGCCCAGAATCTTGAGGTAGCCTAGGAACACATTGAGGACAAACAGCTTACGCTGATCATCAGACGTTCTCATTAAGCGAGGCAAAGAAGTGGCCAGGGAGTGGAGGTTCTCAGACAGCACATCAGTGAAGGCCTGGTTGTTCCCATCCGAACTTTGACTCCTCTCTGCCACATCCATCAAGGCAGCCTCACACCTCTCCCTCACAATGGTCTCCTCGTCATTCACAGTCCCCACCAGAGCCTCCAGGAGGAGACCCACACACTCACCCAGGGAGGATTTACAGTTGGTAAGAAGGTGGTCTGATAGGTTCACCATCTCAAGCCTGACTCTCCAGTGCTGATGAGCTGAGGTACAGGATATAATATTTTTTAACAACAAAGCCAGCCTCCCAGTGGTGTTTCTCACCCAGTCTGGAGTCCTCTGCACTACCAATTCTCCCACTCTACCCAGCTCAGTGGCCAGCTTCTCACACCCAGCTTTCTGTAGCTGGTCATCAGCCATCACCAGTCCCACTGTCTTGAACCACACCTTTATTGCTCTGACAGTAACGGCGTGTCCATGCCTCATATCCCCGGTGATCACACGGCTCACAGCAATGGTAATACCAGGTAAGAAAGAGGCCATGGTGCTGCCTAGGAGGCGCCTTTCCTCCTGACCCACTGACACATGGTCCAGTGAACAGTCACACTGGAGGGTCAGGACCTGAAGGCATTTCAGTGCAGCTGCCTGCACAGTGCGGGATTTCTCCTGCTCTCCTAAGGCTAGCAACAGAGAGATAGCCGCACCAAGGCCAGGCAGCATGGTTGGCTCAAACAGCTTGAAGACTACATCACCATACGCTGCATGTAGTAGAGCATCCAGGCACCTCAGTATTGCAGCTTTCAGTTCCTCTGAGGCTGGTGCTGGCTTCCCTGGGTCTGTTGGGGAGCAGAGGCAGAGACAGAGTTCAGAGAGGAGATCCCTGAGCGTCTGCCAGCAGTGTACACAGGTGTTCTCCAGGATGTAGGCCATGGCCTCGGCCACAGACTGGACTAGGCCATCTTGTTTGGGGCCAGGGATTTTGAGAACAAAGCGGAGAGGGAAAAGGACATAGTCCTGCAGCTGCTGAAGAGTTCCATCATTGACATGCCTCAACTGAGTGCTCAGGTTTTCTACATTTCCCACTGTAGGCTCACGAGTCAGGAGGACACAGGCTGGACGTAAGTAAGCAAAAGCAAGCTTCGGATTGTCAATCTGATGGTCCATTCTTACAAGACAAATAGAACTCACTGAAAAAGAGAATTGTGATGTTAGGTTCATAATTTAGTAATAGCTACATGTACAGTAATATTTTGGGAAGTAGTGGGACACCGTTAAGCAGTAAATGGGTAGCATATCAGCAAATTGTTTTCATTCTCTTAATAATATCTTGGACACAAGACATTTGAGTTACCTAAATATTGGCCAAACTTGGTCCTGATAGTTAATTAAACAACACAGAAATGTGACAGACCATCATTGCTAAAGGTAGTTAGCTAGCCAGACTGGTTTTCGAACAGAATACTTAAAAGTCAAAGCAATAACAACCAAAGAAATATCCTAATATTCTTACCTTTGATAGTGAATATTTTAGGACGAACATCTGAGAACTCATTTCGAGATACAACACTGAAACTGAATAAAGATTGGCTAACTATCCTACCTGGCTGTCACACACAAGCATCACGTTCCCAGTGGCTATCTACGTCATTATCCTGCGACAGTTTACCATGCTTTCCAGCTAGCTTGGGTTCACTTAATACTAGAAGATATAGCAACTTTCTTTCTTGTTATAGTTCACTTATGCTGCACTTGTGTGACCTGCAAAACTGGTACGGTTGCATTTTTTCCGTTTACCCCCCTACGGTAGCTAACGTTAAGGCTTTAGCCAATATATAATAATTTGCTACGTTTATTTAGCTAGCTACTTATCTAATCTCAACGTCAGCTAACCTTAGCTATCTAGTTAGCTAGCCAATGCAAGGGTTTTGCAAACACTCTTGACCGACGTAGGGTACATAATATATTTTGCCAATACAAATGTGTCTGCATGTGGCAATATTGGAATAATACTCTTCGACACGTGATCTAATTTCACACGATTCAGACTTTGCAACGGTTTTCGAACTCCTTTTGCGCTGGCTCTGAATCGGGTGAAAGGTCAAGCGGCCATTTTTGAAGAGGTTCAGAGATTTTGGTGGTTTCTAGAAAGCCAGCCGGCTGGCTAGCTAGCAAACGAAGGGACGGTGGCTCACCTAAACATTATACATTAATTTATAGCTACATGTATGTGTAATCAAACGGTGCATTTACTAGATTATGAATATATATTGCACATTTTCCTCACATCAACAAATAAATTAGTATCTAACGCCAAGTAGTGGATTGCAAGCTTGCTTGCTAAGCTACTGTTGTTAGCAAGGTACGACTTTGTAGCTGTCTATTTGTAAACAGGACGCTGACTAGCTGGGTTAGGGGCAGACCATAGACAGACTATTAGCGAACGTTAACTACTGTTTTATGCAGCAGGTTTCTTAGCTAACTGTCTGTATTTTTTTTTGATGACATTGCAAGTTTCCTCTATTAGCCTCCAAGTAACAGTTGTGGGGTGAAGTAAAGGCACACCAAAGAGGGTCCCCTCTCAGGGCACATCATGTCATCTTTTTCTGAGTCTGCGTTGGAGAAGAAGCTTTCAGAGCTTAGCAACTCTCAGCAGAGCGTTCAAACGCTGTCTTTGTGGATTATTCACCATCGCAAACATTCATCGCTCATAGTCAAAGTATGGCACAGAGAATTAAAGAAAGGTAAGAACTTTTAAACGCTACAGTAGTACTCATTATATCGTCAACCACAGCTTGCTAGTCACGGAAACATTCTTATGTAACATTATGCATGTCAAATCCTACTACTTATTTGATCGTCTTCGTATTTTGTTTCAGCAAAAAGCAGCAGGAAGTTGACTTTCCTGTATCTCGCAAACGATGTCATTCAAAATAGCAAGAAAAAAGGTCCAGAGTTTGCCAAAGACTTTGAGACAGTGCTTGTTGACGCTTGCTCTCATGTTGCCAGGTATGTGGTATGGTGTGATACCGTTTAAGAGAAAAATAAATGTCTCACTTAAATGGCATACTGTTTTTGTTTTTCTCAAATTTCCAATTGTACCTGTCTGTCTCCTGTCAATATCAGGTGAACCTCTTCCGCTTAAATCTGAACAAATGTCTTTTTCACAGTTCTTTTCCAGTGTCTTTTATGGTGACAACCTCAGTTAGCTGGGAAATTATGGCAATTTACTTTGCCCATAGGTATTCCCAGTCAGCCGCACATTTGCTCTTGGCACAGTCAAGGCTCAAACATACAATATATGATTTAGGCATATTATGCAGGTTTTTCAGTTCATATTAGTACAATTATGGGGGCTTTCATTCTTATCTTGACACATCTCTTTCATTATTCTCTTTTCATAAATGTGTTATATATTGTCTGATATATTGTACTATTCAGCCAATCAGTAGATCAGGCTTAAAGATGTAGCTTGGGACTTGGGCAACTGACATTAGTAATATTTTGAACCTCCCATGTTGGGCAGGATGTGTAGTATATTGTTTATTTGTGGATAGTATATAGGTAGAGTCATTATACCTGTTAGTCTTGAAATTCTGCCATTTAAAGCCAGTGGCTTTGATGACATGGGGCACCAATCGGCACGTACATGACATAGTAAACACTTTTCTGGGATCATTTTGGTGTGACAGTATATCTTCTTTTACTGACATTGGTAACATAGCTACAAGATCAAATAAATTATTGACTTGTTTGGTGGGGAAGTGGAATATCATGATGAATCTCTTCCTCCCTCAGAGAGGCAGATGATGGCTGTAGAAAGCCCATGGACAGGCTGCTCACAATCTGGCAGGAGCGCAGCCTCTACAAGGCAGAATTCATCCAGCAACTAAAGCTCGCTATTGAAGACTCAAATAGCCCCCAACACCAACCCACAGGTACAGTTAGAGACCCCTATTTCTTCACTCATGCTTTTTTGTTCATGCTTTTAATTTTTTTATTACTATCGAGTTGTTTTCAAAAGATCCTGCAGCATGTGGGAATTTAATATATAATAAAAAAACACTTGATTTAATCTTAGAAAAGTATATATTTTTGATTAATAGATTAATTGCAATTATGATTGACAAAGATTTCCTTTGAGCTTTAATATTTTAGTCCAGCACCAGGCTAAATCTTTGTCTTCACACTGGCCAATAGAGCCTTAAGTAGATATGATTACTAAGTAAATGAATGGGGGTCTACTGGATAAGCGTTTTCCTCAAGGTTTCTGTTGTAGAGAAATATAGAATCGGCCCACTTGATGTTCACGGCATGACCCACCGGTCACGAATGGGAATGCTTTTAGCTATCTCTGCTATCTCCACTCAACTGTAAACTAACTGCACTCTTTTGGTTGTGGTAAAATGAATGTGCATGTCAGCCATGCATTCTGTTTTTCACTTTAAAATGCAACTCATACAATGATGTCAAACTAAAACAAACACTGAAAAGCAGACCATTGTACCCATATTTCAGAATAATATTATGAGCCTTCTTCATTCTTTGTCAGCGAATGTGTCATCACTGTGTTTTCTGGCGGGGCTCATGCATCACTGCCCTACCATGCGAGTTCAGCAGAGCCCATTTTCTAGCAAGTTGTCTTCTTGGAAGTCTTCAATGTAAAATGAATTAGATTTTAGCCATGCTCAACTTCCCTCTAATGTACAGTACCAGGAAAAGTTTGGACACACCTACCCATTAATATTTCTTCAGTTGTTAGAATGCCAAAAGTGTGCAAAGCTGTCATCAAGGCAAATAGTTTGAATAATCTAAAATATATATGTATTTTCATTTGTTTTGCCCCTCTAACACTCAGAGGCTGTTAATGCCAATGATAATGATAAGGGGTTATGGTGATGTTTTCTGTTATTGTTTTGTTACTTTTTTTAAAGTCAAACAACGCACTCTCAAGAAGATTATCTATGAAAGAAGACAATTCTAGATGACTGGCATTCTATCTCGCATAGTCCATCCCACTAAGAGCCACTCGAGATGCTAAAGTTTAGTCTTGAAGAACATAGATAACAGTTTGGGATGCCATATTCAATGTCAACTGTTAGAAAGAGATTTGGTTTACATTTTGACTTCAAGAAGGAGGAAGAATCCTCTGATCTCAAAAGAGTAATAAATGCAGTTTTCCAAACACCATCTGTTCCTGTACTGTTGTTCTTTACCTAATGTGCTCCAGATCAGCTGCCTGTCATTGCCCACTTCGGAGTCCATGTATTGATCCTATAGAAATGCAGAGTTGAGCGGTGGGAAATCCCACTCATCACCAGGGTTTATCCTGACTCAGAATAAGGCAAAGGTGGTATCCCAACCCCCACGACCACCGGATGCCCCTCTGTGATTTACTTTTTATATAACTGGCTACACTTTTGAAAAAAGCAGAATACAAACAAAAACGCTCAAATGCACGATTTTCAGCACAACCCTATCGATGAATGACCAAAAAAAAAGATACCTAACCATGTGGCAACACTGCCAATACGACAAAACGTTTTCTTCTACGGTCACATGCGCTTCTTTTTAACATATGAGTGAAAAAATAAGTTCTACAATCTAGTCTAGAGGTCCACATACATTTTCCCCTTCTATGCTCAGGTGTTTATTCTAAAGCAGGCTACACCAGCTTTTAAAGATACAGGTTTGTGGTTGCAAAGTTTTGTTTCACTGTCAGTACTGTTGAAATGAAGATTCAAAATCAATGCTCTCCAAAAAAAACTTTCAGGGAGGGCAATTATTTCCTCTGCACGGTGTGTTTTCAGTGTCTGAATTCCCAAGAAACTAATACTTGCATTTCTTTTTATATGGTAATCTCATCTATTTCAGAGGAGAAGAAGGCATCTAAACGGACCTATCATAAGATTCAAGAGCCAGAAGAAGAGGAAGATGATGATGATTACAGAGGCCACATGTCCCCACGGGATTCAGATATCTCAGGCCCACAGATGGTAGGATAGACCAACACAACACGTCTATTAATTTCTGACAGTTCTCCACTAGATGTCAGTGAAACAAAGGATGTACAGTTGCAGTCTAAAGTATTCTCACCCTGAATGCTCTGGATTTAAATAATTCCCAATTTTTTCAAAAAATATTCAAAGTGGATAGATCCATGTTCACAAGTTTTGATTTCTGTCACAAGAAATCCCAAAATAATCTACAGTATTTTGGTCACAATAATTATATGGAGAATCATGGCCTGTGTTACTTCTTACTAATCAAGCAGTTCTTCATTTAGAAACATCACCATCGTCCTCCTCTGTTTACGATGTGTTTATGGCTGATATTGGGGACTGTACCCATAGGTTTGGTATTCACCCAGACTTCTCTCCTCATAGACAGAGGAGCTTGTCAAAGCCCTCCAGGATCTGGAAAATGCGGCCTCGGGTGATGCTGCTGTGCGGCAGAAGATTGCATCTCTGCCCCAGGAAGTGCAGGATGTGTCCCTGCTGGAGAAGATCACCGGTAAGTGCTGAGGAAGCCGTTACCGTTTCCTATCCTCCTGTCTCCCCCATCTGGCCTGGTTTGAAAACGTGTACAAGGTTATCAAGGAAAGGAAACTAATGTATGAGACATTTTCCTGAAGCAAATATGTAATCAAAACAGCGTAGTACTTTAATAAAGCAATACATTGCATAAAGCATTTAAATGAGCGTGGAATTACCATTAGCTTTTACAGAATGAAATAAGGCCATAGTACGTTCGGTGTGCATTTATGACCAGCATTAACACCAGAAGTAGCTCTTCTAGCTGTGCTGTTGAGGAATTAAAGCAAAAACGCTTGGAGTTGTTTTGTTAGGAACACAGCTAATGAATTGCCTTCATACATTGTTAGGCGTTTCCCTATTGAGCTTTCCAAATTCCTAGGTGTCACATGAGTGTTCCAATGCATTTCCTTCAGTGCCCAAATCTGACATTTTTCATTTGTATTAAGATACTAGTGTAAAGCGATTTTGAACTATGACCCTGTCCCTAGACAAGGAGGCAGCAGATAAGCTGTCTAAGACTGTGGACGAGGCCTGTCTACTGCTGGCTGAGTATAACGGCCGCCTGGCCGCAGAGCTGGAGGACCGGCGGCAGCTGGCACGCATGCTGACAGAGTACATTGGTAGCCAGAAGGAAGCCCTCGCTGAGAGGGAGAAGAAACTGGAGGCAAGTAGAAACCACTTACATCATTGTTTTGACAATGTTGTTAGCAACCAGCCATTAGAACGGGGAAATATTAGGTTTCCTATGATGAAATTGCAGCAGCATTGTAAGTTACTTTGACGGAGAGGGCAGGGCTCTGTCTGACCTGTTCTTTGTATTGCAGGAGTACAAACAGAAGCTTGCGCGTGTCACTCAGGTGCGCAAGGAGCTCAAGTCCCACATCCAGAGCCTGCCTGACCTCTCTCTGCTGCCAAACGTGACAGGAGGTCTGGCTCCTCTACCTTCTGCCGGAGACCTGTTCTCCACTGACTGAGCTTACTGCCGCAACCTGCCTCTTGTCAGGGCATATGTACGCACACGCGCACACATACACACACACACACACACACACACACTGTTGAACCTACTCACCTATTACTGAACCCTATGGAGAGACTGGGAGGAACAGTGGTAGGGGAAAACTCCAGTGGGAGAGACAGTGGTCATTGAAGATTCAGTCACACCAGCTTGGACGAATATCCTCCTTTTTTAATTTTATTCTGAACACCAGACAAATGCCAGATAACTGATTTTATGTTGGAATGAAGATAAGACTGGTCATGCAAAGTGGATTTTTGTGTTCGTTGTGGCTCGCACTCCCACTAGATTCTTGTGACAGCTTTGAAAAGAGAGGTATCACGGCAATTCCACGGTAACAATGAGATGCTGAGTCTTAGATATTTTAGTTAATAATGTTTATCAAATAAAATACAATTATTCCCAAGTTAAACAAACTATACATGTCTATCCACAAGGAGTACTTTTTAAATGTTAAATGTTCCACTGAAAATGTTACAAAAATTACTCACTTGAGGATTAATGCAGATGCATCATCTGGTAACCGAATGGCAGTTTGTGCTGTATATTCATCTGGTAACCGAATGGCAGTTTGTGCTGTATATTCATCTGGTAACCGAATGGCAGGTTGTGCTTTATATTCATCTGGTAATCGAATGGCTGTTTGTGGTCTATATTCATCTGCACTGAAATTAGTAGTATTTTGAGTGTATGCTTTGTTTAACTTTGCTGACATTGGTGGCTGTTTGATGTGCATTTAAAAATCTGAGTCTCATTCTTACACTGGATTTCCCCAGGACAGTTATTTTAATGGCTTTAATTTGATAGCTTTTTGTAATGCTGATAAAATGTCAGATTTTTGTTTGAATGTATGTAGGGACGGGGGCCGATTTTTCCATGTACGTTGCATATTGGTTGTCAGTTTTACTTTAAAATTCCAGCTCAAACACCCAATTCGACCTTCAGCTCTTGTCATTCAACATGATTTGCATTGTCTTACGTGGCAGTAAGTGACCATCGGTCATCAGTAAATGAATGTTAAATTAACATTTCTGTCTTAGTGTTTCTCAGTCCAATGTGAAAAGGTTTGGCCCTCAGAAAAAATGGCTGATAGAAGTTATTACAGTTGGGTTAGATAGGCACAAACTGACTAAATCCCTAAGGAATACATGTTCAGTGAAATTCTTCTGACTGAGCGTTGTTGATGATGTACTTTTTTGTCCTAGATAATTGTTTCACTTGATTCAAATCTCTAACAGGCTGACTAATTTGTGTCAGAATGCCACCTGTTATTCAGATATGGCAGAGCATCAGGAAGTGACCTGACCGAAGGTTCATTTTGTTACTCTGCTGTCTTTCTTTCCTCAGGAGTCAATAGGTAAGTCATATTTTTGTAATAGTTGACAGTCCAAGTGCGAGGGTCCTTTATTTTGTATTATAGATACAATCCATGGCAGACAGTGTTTCCTGATGTTACAGGATAGTAGGACATCTTCCCCAGGAAATGCTTTACTAGAAAAGGTAAATGTGTGGCATGTGCTTCTCTTTGCAGATACTGTACAAAGGCAGTAGATTTTGGGTAATTATTTTCCCCCAATCAATACAAATAAATAGAACCATTGGAAAATAACGATGCTGGTTTATACTCTGACATTGATACACTCTGAACCTGTTTATATTTTTTTATGTGGACATTCGGCATCAACACATCCATGAGTTGCTGCACAGTGTTTTGCATTATCCTATGTAATACAATGTTTTTTAAGGGCATTAACAAAATGTGTAAACTGGTCATTCCTCTTTTAAATGCTTCATAACACAAACAAACAAAGATAACATTGATAAACTCTTCATAATCATAATGGTATTCATTTTTTAACCTACATTTTCTAGTATCATTTGACGTTGCGCAGCCTGTCACTGTCGATTTCAGGATTCTGGTTCCGGTGCCAGTAGGAGAATTCCACCGTGTACTTGACCACTTCTTTAAGACCCTCTGTTTCAGCCCTTAGAGATAGTGGTTACAAGGGAAGGCATTCAGCAATTAGAAATGTCTAGGAAACCCTGTTAACTGGCGGGCTATTAAGATAATTTTCCAACTTCCAATATTGTAATATTACAGTGTGTGCAATGGGTGAAATACACTGGTGCAGTGCATCCAGAACGTATTCACTCCTTCCACATTTGGGTACTTTATTAAAAAAAATGGTATTGTGTACATTTATCTACACACAATACCCCATAATGGCTAAACAAAGACAGGTTTTTCCATTTTTGCTAATTAATTATAAAAAATTCAAAGCACAAATATATGTCCTTTGTGGGGGTTAAATTGGGTTAACCTGGTTTTGTTGGTTTGTATCCTGGTGCGCATGCACCTGTACAGAAGTTGGATCCATTTTATACGCACCTCAATGTTTGAGCTCAGTAGCCTGAGATACAGTAGCCTGATCAACATTAGATTAAGATAATTTTATATTGACGGGATGATAAAAGAAAAGTTCCTGTTTGAGATGAAGCCAGTCTCAAACTCTTTGGATTTGTGTTGAGAACAAATCTGGAAGATGACACTTCTCCAGAAATGTTTGGTTAGGGGACTATCATTTGTGAATAACCGGTCTAAATCTAATGGGCGAGCAGAGACATTCCTATCTCACAGATCACACATGGATCCCTGTGGCTCACACAATATTAAGCAGTTGCCTGGACAATAATTTGGCCACTAATACAACTCAATATATTTACAAATTGTAGCAAAGACAATCCAACTGAAATCTTTCCTCAAATTAGTTTGTTTCTTCTGAGTTTGATTAATAGTATTTTCCCTATTTAGTAAGTATATTTGTCTTTCCACTGTCATTTTGCCTTATTTTGGATCTATTCAGACAAAAAATTGTCATGACAACAATTGCATTTAAATAAAATGTACATAATATGTAAATACAATTTAGTATTTATACATGTAATGAGAACCTGTCACTCATTACAACTTTACATATCGTTGAAAACATATGCATAAAATGCCTTGCCCTGTCAATATCTTTGCTTTAAGATCTAAATACAATGGATTATAATAACTCTCCAGAATCAAACCAAATTATTAATAGAAAGGACTGCCCTTTCATTCTTTTCAGGCTGAATTTTTTTTATTTGACACAGCAACTGAAAAGCTTATTGTTAAATAGTGTTACTGGATACATGACCAAACAAATGCCTTTCCATAACTACATTGGTTTATAAACAAGGGGCTGAATTTAAGTTTGACAGTCATGGAAAGGAGAATGTCAGCCAGTCTAACTTAATATTATAAGAAAAGGAAATAGGGTTGGGGATCACCAGTGTAGTACACAACAATGAATGTGTTACGCCAAAACAGTTTTCACAAATTCTCATACTGCCAGCTGCTACAATCTAACAGGATCAAAAGGAGTTATTGTTGAGTAATAGGCTGACGGGCAAGCAGACCGATATTAAATCTTTTTTGGGCAGTATTATTACAACTTTATGAAGAAATGTGTTTGTCACAGAGATAGCATCCCCTTACTAATATCTCTGCTTGTTGTACATTTTCACTGGTTTTACCTTAATTAAAGCATAAAGGTTAACAGTTCAAGCTATACGCATGTTTTCTGTTTTTTTTGGAGGTAGGGTACTGATTACTGTTTTGGAAAAGTTAACCCTGAGCAGGTCCAGCGTGTCAGTATTGTTAACATATTTCTGTATGAAGATTAACCCATCTGTGAGACCAGCTCCCACCACAGTGAAGGAGCATTTCTGCAGGGGCTCTGGTAGAGGATTCTGTAGCGAGATCAATGCAGACAGCTTCTTATTCACTCTGGGCTTTCCCAAGATCTACAGGAGAACCATTAAATAATATACTGTACCTAATGCTTAAAATGTCTTCCAGCATTATGGAAGAAGAGAGAGAATATTTATAGCAGTGAGTGGCACAGTATTGGGACATCATCTAATGAACATAAAGCCAGACTACTAATTACTGTACCTTGATGTCTACATCTGGAGCATCAAGCACTATGGTCCGTTTTGCACTGTGGAATTTCCTGGGACTTAATTTGGTTACAATGTGAAGTTATGGTGTTGCTCTAATCAAAGTACACCAGTCTTAGGCATAGGTGCTTTTCTGTAGATCAAAAGACATCAAGGTCAGAGAAACCATACATTCCATGTTTCTGGGACCTACAGTAGATGGCAAAAAACAAAGAATGAAACCTAACTGACCTTTTCCAGCAGGGACCTCCATGTTTAAATCCTAAGTATATCCACAGTTGGCACCTGGTTTGCCATCATAGGACACAATCCGGGCATAGAAAATAACAAGTCTTGTCGGCCTCTGTGTTGTTTGTGATGACCGCAAACACATCAAAATCAGCTCCAATGTCCATTTTTACGGCCAGGTCTGGTTCCTATCCTGTCTTCTGGAACTCATGCTGCTGCTTGGCTTTCTTGTAGACTTCCCTCCTGCAAAGATCCTGAATGCCACCAGAAATGATAATGGCTCTGTAGTATAGATTGACAAGACTAGTTCGACTCCACGTGCTCTTGTGGCCTACCTTCCGTGTACTTGTACAGGTGTGTGATGTCACTCCTCTTGTCACTGCCCACATCCTTGGTGCGGATAAAACACCCCACAGCCGTGGACGATCCCCCCATCTTCACCAGACTGCCATTGTTCTGCTTCACATACTGGATAACATCCGCATTAACCTCAGCAAAAACAAACGAAGCATCGTACTTCAAGGTCAGTTCCCCATCTTTAATGGCTGTCAGAGGGACTGGGCCACAGCAGAACAGTCCTGTCAGAGAAGAGCCAATGACATTGAGTTGTCATAAACTGCTAATTTGAGGACAATCTGAGGACAAATCATCTTGTCGAAAATGGTTAAGCGCACATGCCAGCCAAAGAAAATCTGGATGTGTACACGACACAGTCAGACAATCAGACATCAGGTGTTCTTATCCAAAGGGACATATAACAATCTGAGTGTATGCATAGTAATCAGAATCATTACAATGTATATTATTATTATGTCCCTAGAGCGTGAATATGTTTCTCCTAGTAACTCACAATATATACATTAGAACTGGCCACCAGTTACCTGCTTCAAATCAGTTGGCCATGATTACAATAATTAATCTATGAAATAATTACTGTATCACTGAGTACATAAAGGCATTGAAAATATTTAATGTAGGTACAGATTACTGCTCTCACAGTCAATTTCCATTAGGCATGGACATTAAGTAATCCATCGTCTATTTCTCCCACCCAAATAACAAATTCCCATTTTGGTTTCCTTAACTTGGATTCATGGACAAGATATCATGCCTGTCCTAATTTAGTTTTGTTTCCTTGGCGCTGTTTGCAAATGGTAATATGGTACAAATCTTTTTCAATTGATGGGAACAGAATTATAAATATTTTTGCCCATCTTGTCAGAATAAAGTCTTAAATATTAATTGCAAAGCTTACCAAAGACACTGACTATTTGAACATGATGTACAACCCAATGTTTTAAAGAATACCATACACTGACAGACCATGTACACCAAAGCAATACTTTATATCCTACCTTGTATATACATTGCTTTCAGATTGATTAAACAATTTGATAATTCATATGATCTGTCCCTTTAAGTGAAAAAACAGAAAACATTAATTTTGTGCTTTCAACACAAAAACACAGCATGAAGTATCCTAACAAAATTAGAATGTATAGAATAATGTTGAATGTTTGAGGTTTTTAGGTTTAGATTGACTGTAAACTAGATCATGCTTTTTTACCTATGCATGCTATTACAGCAAACCTTGGCCATAGCAAACCTTCTGGCATTGTTTATTGGCCCACTGGCGAAGTATGGCAGCACTGTCTGTCCAATAGGTGGGTGGCATTCCGTTATCATAGACACCAGTCCAGTTCCCCCCAGTCACACCTTCATCATCATTACTGTTGATCTGACAAAGTACTTTCTTAAAATGAAAGAGTTGTTATGCAGTCAACAGTGCTTACTAAATGGGTTCTGAGCACAGACATGGTGGGACCTAAGTGCTCGTACACTTACCATGGCACTTAGTACCCTAGTCACAAACTGGGTTTCTCCTTCCAGAACAGTCTGCATCAGCATCTGACTTGCATTTAGGATTCTTATCCAGGATTTTCAGACATATGTCCAGTATACCAGGCTCAAACTGTAGGGGAAAGCAGTAAAAAAAGTGACTTCTATGATGTATCCAACATTCATTTTATATATATATCTTCTTTGGATACACTATGTGTACCTGGCCAAATGTCCACAGGGAGGCTTGAATTAGTTTTGGTTTGCTTTTGTAGATAAGACCATCCTGTGACAACACATACTCCTGCCTTTCTGAATCTTCCTCCATGTAAAGCGCATCCTCTGTAGCCATGATATACAGTATATACCCTGGATTCAAGATCGGCACTGTTATAGAGTTCCCTGGTCTAATTAATATGTATGCACACTTTAGTTATTCAGCAAATGCCCTTATACAAAGCTAATTGTAGGTGCCTTGCTCAAGCACACAATAACAGATTTCTCCTCACCTTGTCACCTCAGGGATTTGAGCCAGCAAATTGTAACTGCTATGCCATCTGACTCACCAACACACTGGCACATGTTTTTCTACTTTTGTTGTCCCCGATCTTTTGTCTCCTCCCAAATGTATAATTACCGTTTGCAATTACAGCCTGCCGTTGCAGCAATGTTCATGCTGGTTCAGGAGAGTCAAAGATTGAGACGTGCCCTGTGATGCACATCTCACCATGCTTTTTCCGTTTTACATTATAGGCATTGTGGTTGTTCTTGTTGTTGCTAGCTCTTTTGGGTTTCTGGCTGGGTATCTGTATAAGCACTTTGGGACAACTGCTGATGTACAAAGGGCTTTATATGATGCGATTGATTGAGAGGAAAGTCCTCATTGCAGGAGATGCCAACAAATAATGATACTCAATGATCTCAAATCTACTGTGTTTATGACTAAATAGTGAATTTTCAGTGAGGCTGCATCCACAGTACTGTACCTGTCTTTGCTGTGAATCTGAAGGTACTGATGCCTGCATGGAAAAGACTCCCAGGTTTCAGGTGCCGAGAAATAAACTGAGTAATAAAATTAGTGCTGCATACTGCTGCTAGAATCCTAACTAGAACCCTAATCCTGTTAGGGTTAGGGCTGATTTTAAGGTTTTATTGTTAACCTTTAAATCAATTCATTGACTTGTTCATACTTACTTCGCTGAAATGATCCAGCCATACATAACTGGATGTAACTTTCGATCACAAGATGCAGGCCTTTTAACTGTACCTAACATTTCTAAACCAACAGCCGGAGGCAGGGCTTTCTCTCATAGAGCTCCACTACTTTGGAATGACTTGCCAATCAAAATTAGAAATGCTGACTTTCAAGCGTCTACTAAAGACTCATCTCTTCAGCCTGGTCTATGATTAAGTGTAGTCTGGCCCAGGAGCGTGAAGGTGACCAGAAAGGCCTGATACTGTCCACCCTTGCTGTCTTGCCAGGTGGGCTCTCATTGCCACTGGGATGCCCTCCCTCCACTGCCATTCGGGGGCGGAGTCACTGGCTTGTTGTTCGCTCTCTGTTGCGCACTTGTGCAATTGGCCTGTACTCTGCTGGCAATACTCATTCAGGATGGTTGTGGTTGGTGGGCGTCCCTTTGTTTGATGCTTGGCAATGTGGGTGGATTGATTTCGTGCCTGTTGGGCCCTGTTCGGGGCCTCCTCCGGATAGGGCCACAGTGTCACTGGACCCCTCTGTCTCAGCCCAAATGTCTTACGCTGCTATATTATTGTGCTGGGGGTGTAGGGTCTTAATTTTCTCTGTTTTCTGTTGTTTCAAACTTGGGGACATGAGGTCTTAATCCACACCAGCGGAGTACCAGGCTTGACTCGTTGCCATCCCTGTCTTGAGTCCTCTTGGCTGTGTTGCAGATCAGGAAAATGCCTGACAATTTCAGCTGCCACTCTGCTGAGCCCCCCCTTTCCTTGTCCCTCCGGTTTTGCCTCCAATCTGGACTAGGTTTAAATAGACTCTGGGCTTAGCCCACATGCATTGAACTATAAAAATTTGGACTCTTGGACTCTTAATATGTTCATCCAGCACAGCCAGAAGAGGACCGGTCACCGCTCGGAGCCTGGTTCCTCTCTAGGCTTCTTCCTAAATTTGGTCCTCTTAGGGAGTTTTTCCTAGCCACTGAAGTTCATCACCATTGTTGATTGCTCCCTGGGGTTTAAGGCCGGGTGTTTTGTGAAAGCACTTTGTGACAACTGCTGATGTAAAAAGGGCTTTATAAAATACATTTGATTGATTGATTGATTGACCAATGTTCATCTTATTTCTCTTTTAAATCCTCCAATATGAATCTGTGAGAGTTCAGGACAGCAGAAAAAAGCTCTAATAGAGAAGTGTTCAGTTCGAAAGCATGGCCCATCTGATAAACAGGATAAATTTACCTATTGGCTACAGTTGAGCTCAAAAGTTTGCATACCCTTGGAAAATTGGTAATATATGTACCCTTTGTAAAGAAAACATAAGTGAGCAGGCAAAATTTATTTCTGATGGGATTCACATTCAACTGTAGGTCAAAACAAAATGGTATAATCATAAAACAAAACAAGGCAACAAAGAAAAAAAAATACCCTGTTCAAAAGTCTGCATACCCTTAGTTCTTAATGCTGTGTATTGCCCCCTTTAGCATCAATGACAGCAAGCAGTCTTTTGTAACAGTTGTCTATGAGGCCCCGCGGTCTTGCAGGTGGTATAGCTGCACATTCGTCTTGGCAAGATTCCTCCAGGTCATGCAAAGTCCTTGGTCAATTTACATGAACCGCACATTTGGGATCTCCCCAGAGTGTCTCGAGTCTTTTTCCAGAGCAGTCTGTATTTCTCCTGAGGTTACCTGTGGGGTATTCTTTGTATCCCCAACAGTTCTTCTGGCAGTTTTGTCTGAAATCTTTCTTGGTCTACCCGACTGCATTGGTATAAAGAGATCCCTGCATTTTACACTTCTTAAAAAGTGATTGAACAGTACTGACAGGCATTTGCAAGGCTTTGGATATCTTTTTATATCCTTTCCCATCTTTATGAAATTCCATTACCATGTTAGGTCTTTTGACAGTTATTTTTATGTTCCCCGTGGCTCCGTATCTAACCTGCTCAGTGCATCCACATGAGAGCTAACAAACTCATTGACTACTGTATTTAAACACAGACATTAATTTCAATTTAATAAGTCACAGGTGTGGGAAATTCAACTTTACTTGCCATTTTCAGCTGTGTGTGTCACATTGTGTGTCTGTAACAAGGCCAAACATTCAAGGGTATGAAAACTTCTGCTCAGGGCCATTTGGGTGATTTCTGTAATCATTATGATTTAAAATGGAGCCAAAAACAATGTGATAATAAATAGCTTCATATGATCACTATCCTTATATAAAATACATTTATTTTTGCAGGATCAGTCATATTATCAAAATCAATACCATAATTACACAAATTCTGCCAGGATATGCAAACATATGATCACGACTGTATGTCCTCACCAGACGCTATGCTGGAAACAGGGTCAGTCAGGTGAAAATGTTTAGTAATGTCCTGTGACCAATTTACCTAGCAAGATATTATTACTTTCTAGTCATGAGGGTGTAACCTTTTCTTCCACTTGCTCAACATTAGTATGTGCTGATGTTCTAGCCACCTGCTGGAGAAATACAGTTAAAAGTCATAAATTCTTAAAAGAAATTGCACTCATCCAATAATAAATAATTTGCTATGGGAATAATTTACATTGGGTATAATATAAAAACACAATGAGAATACATAACCCAAAGTTGTGGAAAAAGAACAAAAACAATGTTGGTAAGGTTTGTCTCAAATAAAGTTAGGGCCTGAACAATCAGATCTAGTGCTTTAATAATTGCATGGAGGTGCATTTCTGAGACCTCTAACACAGATCCACACTGATTCAGCAAAAGCAGTCACTGGATGTTAACTAGCAGATGTCTGCTAGCATGGATCTGATTGAATCTAATCACAAACATTTCTGTTTCCTTTCACAGTGAAATGAATAAAAAAACACAATTTGCAAGTGAATTGGAGAATCTGTCTGATGAGTTGAGAAAGCCCATAAATTATACATTTTAGTGGTTCATGCTTTTCAGAGATTTCTCAAAGCAATAGTATGGCTTTCCCACTTGTCCGTGGACTTATTCTGACCATGGAAATAAATCGATTATCCCACATCGATACACCAATTTGGGTAGGAAATCATGTTAAAGAGTACCATTGGATGTTGACCTGAGCCTTTTGTGTAGCCAGTATGATTTGTATGGAGAACCAAAGGGGTAAAAAAAAATATATATATTTATATAAATAAATAATTAAATAAATATATTATTTTAAGTGACATTAATTGGAAAACATTTTATAAGGCCACATTGCAAAATAGTGGTATGATATTTCATAATAATACATTGAATTTCCGAAGCTTTTAATTTTCATTATAATATGTATTTCTTGAAATCATGGCCTTTTTCATAAAAGCATGACTTTTTTATTATTTCATGGCATATTTAATTTTGATGACATATTTCATTATTTAATGCCATACTTAAACATTTACTGACGTATTTCCAAGGGATATGTCGATCAATGCAAGTGGGTGGTCTTTAGCCGCTTATAGGCTTTTCCAGGCACTCTAGCTTCACCAACAGTTGCTCATTTGTGGGCGTTCAAATGACATTTCTAGCAAAATCACTATTACTATGTACAATAGAATAGAAATGCTAAAGCAAACGAAAATGGTGGTCGTGACAGCCAGTGTGGTTGTTAGGCCTTGGCCTTCGGGGCTAATGAGCCCAGGGTCTGTTTGAAATAGCCCCGGATCTTTTGACCCAATTCCAAAAATAAAATAACAATGTCCTCTTGTTTTTGTGCTGACATTAAGGCAGATGGAATCGGTCTAAGAAATGCTCTCTTAGAGCAGATGTTTTCATTGGGCACGCTTTGGTTCATTTTCGCAGGGTCGTTACTTGGTAAAGAGAGTATCGCACTTGTTTTAGCAGTGTGACTCACTAAGGATGCAAATCGATGTTGCTTGTTGCAGAGAATAACAATGAAAATATTATACACAGTGCATTAGCTCGCTTGATTTTCGCCTAACACAAAAAGGAGCAAAAGACATCCAGAATTCCAAATGGTTCCCAACAGTCTAATGTCGTTATGTGTCCCGGGGGCATTCACATTGGTTACTAGGAATGTCACTATTCGTAGTTATACATTGCTCACCCGTTGAAATAACCCTAACTTTCTCCACACAGTTATGAACAGGTGTTTCCAGGTAGACAGCAATATGATCAATCGCAAATAATGCAGGAAAATCCTGTTTGAATTCCCACAAATGAGCAAAGGTTGGTGAAGCTAGTATCCCTGAATGAGCCTATCAGCAGCTAAAGACCATTCACTTGCACTGATTACCATATCCCTTGGAATCACGAAATACACAGTGAAATACGTTATTAAATGTTGAAATAGGCCATTATATTATGAAATACTTCTCAATAATGAAAAAAGATTGAGAAATACAGTGTACTATAATGAAATGTCATACCATTATTTTCAAAAGGGGCATTATAAAAAAATATGTCAAATTGATGTGCCATTTAAAATTATATATTTATTTGATTCATAATTTATATATTTAATTATTTCGTTTTGACCCCTTTGGTCCTCCATAGATTTGGACATGGCTAATGATATATCATTGTTTTTATTATAAAATGTGTTAAATGTGAGTAAGAATAATAACAGTGTAGAAAGTCACTGATGAGTCATGATACTAACAATGTGTAAATTACAAGACAATGATTTGTCTGAGTTTAAATGTACATATACAATTTTACTCATACCACAAAGAAAATGAAAGTCAATCATGTGATCCAATGACAGCAAAATAATAGTAAAAGCAGTAGGTATTTCTAGATCAGTGGAGACCACAAACCCTTACAACTAACTAAAGTTAATCAAAGTGTTAATTTTCATGACATTTCAGTTACTATATACATATCAGATACAGTAACTCTTTCAAAACAATCGTACCTTCTGGGCTTGTCAAGTCAATTCAGTTCACTTACATTAACAAATGTTAATGTATTTTTCCTTTTAGTACAGTCAACCTGATTGTTCAAAGATCCACAGGATGTTCTTAGTAGGCTTCGCCATACTGGATGAACTGTCTAGAAGAAAATGTATTCCATAATGTGTTAATTGACTACATTGCATATGTATTGACAATATGTAATAAAACAAATGTATTTAGTTTCAACTCACTCAAATCCTCAGGTTAAACTTCTGTAGATTTTCTAAGAGAAACCTTTTCTTTATCCACTGAAGAATGTATTGGTTGTTCTTTGACCTTTGTAAAGATTAAGTATAGAAAATGAATGAATACATTTTTATGGGGGCTAAATTAAGTTCAGTTTCTTTGATCAAATAATTTAACCTTTTTCAGGCTGTGAGGAACAGCTAGAGTTGGTGGTTTTGAAACAATGGAGAGCTTCTTCCTTATGGTAGCAGGTGAACTGGTCTTCTTGAGATTGGGTGCTGTGGTTGTTTCTTGGACATGGTGCTGAGAACTTGTGACAGATGACAAGTCTTCCACCTCTCCATCAATTGCTGAGAGGAAGCTGTGCTCCGAGTTGCTGAACATGCTAGCACTCTCACCTGACGACTCTGTGCTGTCCACTGGAATGCCAACAGAAAGATGCAGAGATAAGCACATATCCAGAGTCATGTACTGTATATCTGTCAGTACTCGATTTCAGTCATGTACAACACTACAACAAAACAAACTCACTGAGAAGAAGGTTTTGCTTCTGGTGACTATGATCATTTTTTAGGCCATCTTCAGTCAGTGACACGGTCTCCGGTGAAGAATAGACACTGTGATTGTTCTCCCCACTTTGTGTCTTGTTTCCAAGGGAACCAACTGGAGGTAAAGAACCTCGTCCAGAAGAAGACGATGAGTGGCTGCAAGAGGTGGATGCACTACTTCCTGAACCAATGGAGTTGGGTCGGAGATATTCTAGGTCTGGTTGTGGACAACACAGCACAGGAGCTAAGAGAAGGAAAGAGTATTAAGTAACTTCTTCTAGTCAGTGAGTTAGTTCATTTTACATATGTGATGACAGTGCATGGATAGGAGGCTTGGGAGTTGGCTGTGGACTTATTTACATACCTTCAAGCAGGGCACAGTTGACAACCCTGTCACAGACAGCTGCCTCGCTCTTCTGTATATTCATTAGGGGTTTCCTCCCCATGCCCATGAACACTCTCTCCTGTATGCGCAGTTCTACAACACACCAAACACAAAGATAGCCTACCAATAAACTATGAACATCTTTGGCCAAAGTTGGATAATTTTAAGACTGTGGGGATCCCGGACATTGTAATTATTGCCAAAACTTGTTTATCGGCGGGCTGAAATCATGTCAAAGAATCTAAAGTTTTAAGGGCCGGTGGGGAATGAAATAGCAGTGGTGTAGCCATTTCTATAAAAAAATCCACAAACACATTCTCAAATATTTTATGTTGATTGAGCTCACAGGTGCCCAACTACCAAGAGTCACTAGGAATTAATGTTATATTATTCCAGCCAATTTTGGCCAGCTGCACACCCCCATTTAATGGTTGCACAGAATCCAGAACCTAGCTGGTCTAGAAATGAAGCTGCTAAATGAGCCTTGAAATAAACATTTCCTAACAGCCCACACTGTAAACCCCAGTGTTCCCTCATTACTCAAAACTTTTGAGGAAACTGGCTGCACTTCACGTTTTTCATACAGGTAGTCACTTAAAATTGTTTTGTAGTCATTACTCAAACCAATTACGTCCAGATTTGAGTTCTATTAGCTTAAAATTATTGTGAGATATACTTAGTCACAGCTACAATATTATTTCCCAGTATGAATTGCCCTTTCAAGTGAAATGTAGTTACCACCCATTTCTGTATATGTTAATAACAGAGACATTATTATGACTCATTTGTTTTCAATTCTTTGTCTTTCATATCAGTTTAAGACAAATTTTACCCTCCTGATATATTACACATCCCATGTGGCCTTGTTCCAAAATCTTGCTTTGTGTTGTACAGTGACCAGAGATATGGTTGCTTTGCATAGCGCAGTGGCCAGAGTTATGGTTGCTTTGCATAGCGCAGTGGCCAGAGATTTTATTGCTTTGCATAGCGCTGTGGCCAGAGTTATGGTTGCTTTGCATAGCACAGTGGCCAGAGTTTTTGTTGCTTTGCATAGCGCAGTGGCCAGAGTTATGGTTGCTTTGCATAGCGCAGTGGCCAGAGTTATGGTTGCTTTGCATAGCGCAGTGGCCAGAGTTTTTGTTGCTTTGCATAGCGCAGTGGCCAGAGTTTGGTTGCAAAATTCTTAGAACTTTCCTAAAATAATTTGGGAACTTTCAAAAGAATCAGAGCATCTCAGTCAGTCAGTCAGTCATTAAGAGACATTTGCTCTTCTATGTTGACTCTGCTTAAGTGGTCTGGCCAAAATGTACTACATGATTAGATTACTTTAGATTTGTTTGATCTTAATGTTGCTAAGATGAATCTATCAGTCAATGTACATGGGAAAAAGATGATTAAATAATTCCAAAATGTCAACCTGCAATTGAGCATGTTAAACAAATGTTTATTTTCAATATTTCTTTGAAATATTCAAGTTACCAGTATCAGTTAATCATTTAAAATCATTAGTAGGATTTCAGAGATAAATTTACAATAAATATTTGAGTTAAAAATGCCTTAGGGTTTACAGTGTACTAATCGTGATTGACAGAAAAGGCATAAACAGAATAGTGGACTTACCTCGGCTGTGAGCGGCTTGTTCCCAAAGGATCTGCTCCAGGTCTGTGGTCCAGGCCTTTTTAGTCTCCTCTCTATCAGCCTTAAGTGTGTAGGTGTCCTGGGTTTTCCTCCTACGGAACCAGATCTCAAAACACAGACCACTCTCTCCAGAGTTATGGGTCATCCCAATATCAGACGTCTAAACAGAAACAAAAATAAAAGACAGACCGATGTTCAAAAAGGACAGACGATTAGGTCTTTCTTTACGTGGTAAGGGCGGTACATTACAGTCCTTTAAATGAACACTGTCAACACACCTTGAATGACTGTTTGTAAATGTACACATCATTGCCCACGTCTGTCTTCTTGGTCTTGCTAAAGAGGATAAGGTCTTGGAAGAGAAAGACACGGCGAAAACATTTCTTCTTTCTGAAGACCACAATGAACTCATCCTGGCGAATCAGCTGGCCTTGCTCCTTAAGATTCACCTGGTGCAGGAGGGGAGTAAATCATGACAATGACTTCCTGTTTTAAAATAATAATTTCCCATACTTCCACATGTACCCGCATTTGGACATTTGTTGCTTAGGTAAAGATTGAGACGATAAACCTACGTCACAGTCCTGGATGGCATCCATGGTGAGAAGATCGTTGCCATGGCGCATCTGGAAGCGGACCAAGTCGGCTGCAGATTGGAGCTCCGACTTGTCTCTGTTTGTCCCGGGTCCACATACACCCAGCATGTCCTGCAACAGCAGGCTGTACTTACTGATCCTCTGGATGGGCCTAAGCAGGTAGGAGGACAAGTCCATGTGGTCTCCCAGCTCCTGCTGCTTCCTCTGAGATGGGACGAAACAAGACAGAAGGTCACAGGAGGGACAGAGAAACCATTCAAAGGAATATAACGTTGATCTTTGGAATCAAGGATCTTTTAAATTGACTTACCTTAAATATGTCATGGCGATGGTGGAGGATTAACGCATCTGACTGAGGCTTGTTCTTGCTGTAGAGAGCATAAAGGCCTAAACTGTCTCTCTGAATATAGAGGGAAATGTTTACTGTCACAACAGTTATATTTTAGTGGCAAATTCAACAAATCAACTGTTATAGGACTCTAGTTTAGCATTTAGAAATGATTGATTAGAAGACATGAGCATGAATACTCTAGCTCACATGTCTCAAGAAGCAACAAGCCACACGTAATGGTTCAGCCTGACAATCCTCCATCTCTCTGAGGAAGAAATGGCAGTGGAAGTCGTAGATCTTCTCCAGGTTACCAAAGATGACTCCACGTTTGCCCCGCAGATCTTGGGGCACGTCAGTAGTCTCCAACAAAGGAAGGTAGTGAGTCAGAATATAGCCCAGGGAGCGCACATACTCCCTCTCTGTTAACAGCAGCTCCTCCATGATCCGCTGTAGCTTCCTACAGTAACAACACCATAAACAATTACAGACAATTACTAAACTCTCTTTTGCAGTCCACTGAAAGTTATGAGAAATATTAATGAAGGCAGAGTACCTGCATTACTTCATTGCAAGCTTAAAGAAAAGTACATTTGCCAGATTTTGTTAAGAAGTGATGCTAATTTGGGGCACACCCTTAATAAGTAACTTACAAAACTCGACTGGTGTTCTCTTCTGGATTTGCCAACAATGTCGTTCCCTCACACCTCTTTGCAGATGAGCTAGTATTCCTCGAAGAGGCAGTCTCCACCACTTCACAACCACTACAGGACTCCTCTGAACAGAAACTGCCATGACGAGAGATCTGGAATTTCCGAGCAGCCTGTAGCATCCTACAGGAGGGTTGTCCATGGGAACAGGATGGGGTCTGGATGCATGCCTCAGACTGACTGGACGTGGCTGTTGCGCAAGACTCCTCACTCATGGATCGTCTCAGTCCCCTGCGATGCCACGAGAACCATTCACAACCCATAGGGTGTGTATCGGCAACGGTGGAGGCCCCTTTGCTCCTCCCTTGGTTGGCATGTCTCCTTCTGGGTTCCCTCGCCGGTTTCCTATTTGATCTGTTATGGGGAAAGGCTGGCACATTCGAGACCATACCAGATTTTATGTTCTCAGACTTGAAGTTAATATTAGAGACAGTCACAGAGTTCTCCAAGGCACCATGATAATCTCCATCCATAGAGCCTGATGGGAGCCTGCTCCATTCGGGTGATTCAGGTTTGGGAAGTGGCCAGGCTCTGTAATGGTGAGTCACTGTATGAATCAACGCTTTGTCTTCACTAGTCCGGTACTCTTCATGCCAGGGGTCTGTGTTCCTCAAGGCCCTCTCCACATCACACAGACTTTCCTCCAGTTGCTGCCTGACTTCTTGACACTTGAGCCAGGCTACGTTCCATACCCGCATGCCTCTGGAGCCCCTTAAAACACACGCCTGAGCCTTCACTTGCTGGAAGCGCTCTGGGGAGAACTGACCAAAGCTCTCCTGGTACATTTGGAGGGTAAAGACTTCATCCATCTCTAGATGTCTTCCAACCGGCTTCTGGTCCAGGTATTGTTTGCAGTCTTTGGCCAGCTCAGTAGCCTGAAAAAAATGCCCTTATTCAAAATTGAGTCAGAATAAGCTTTTCTGACTTTTCTTCCAGGCAGATAAAGACCTGAAGCTTCTGGGCATTCACACGGGTGAAGGCAGTGAATGCATAACTAAATACATACAATTTCTAATGGGTTTCAAGAAAATGTCCATCCAGTAATCAATACAATTAATTATGAAAAGTCAGCTTACATCAATAGCCAATCTAAAACCCCAAAGAAGCTAAGTGCTTTAATGGGAACAGAGGTAGACGTTTACCTTACTCACTGTTTAAAACAATGCTGCTCCTACCATACCATTACTCAAAAAGATGTAAATTAAATGCCCAACCCCATGAATTTTATTTAGCTTTTTACTGATTTCCCAGTAAAACATATATTCATTATTATATTTCCCTTTGACAGTATGATGATGAGATTCTCTATTAGAGTGCTATAAATGCCCTGAAACTTACCTGTAGCTCTCAGACAGATTTTTTAAATTTATTTACCCCAGAAAAATATACTGAAATACTGAAATAACACATGTCAACATCATTATATATTTTGTGTTCTAGTTAACTGTTAGCTAAACAACAATGTGCAACAACATGATCTGGCATTGCCTGGACACCAACCTGTTCACAGAAGTTGCATACAGTGACCATAGCCTTCAGCTCACTGCAGCACCTCTCTGCCCGAGACAGGAAGTCAGCCAGACGAGACTTGAAGGTGCACACCATGGTACTGAACAGCTCAGTTTCAGTGTATTGAGATGAGCCCTGGATCTTCTCTGCCTCTGTCAGCAGGACTGTGGCCTGTTGGTTCTGCTCCTAAAGGGACAGGAAAACAGTAAACAATGAATGACTTCTGTTACTTCTGGTCCAAGTGGATCTTAGTGGATCAAGCATGGAACAATGTCACCTGATTGCATCACTGAGTGAAAAGATAGATTGACTTACATTGACTTTAGTGAGGAATGCACTGAAGCTATGGAGAGTCTGTTCCACTTTTTCTCTGGAGTCCTCCACTGATTCTGCCTCCAGCAACTGCTGTTCCCCCTCTGCATTGAACCATTCCGTGATCTGCAATGGAATGGGGCTTGGTAAATATTTTTGCCTTTAATGTTATGTAATAAACACAATTTATTAGTCATGAAGTAATTTTTGTGCCAATCGATCATCCCCCAAAAACATTTTCAATTGAATATTAAAAACTAAATTAACTTGAATAATATTTGTTCAGAACCATTCAATATTTTGTAGAAACATCTTTGGCAGCAATCACAGTTTAAAGTCTTCTTGTGAGTGCCTCTACCAGTTTTGCACAACTGGATTCAGGTAGTTTCTCCCATTCTTCCTTCTATATCCTCTCAAACTTTTTTTTTGATAATTGGAAAATGCAATGAATATACCTTAGTGAAGTGGTCCTCCATTTCTCTTTGTTGGAGCAGGTATTCAAGGTGTTCCAAGTACATGTTTGATTTTTTCACCAGTACATGGGCCTGCTCCTCTACATGGTTGTACAAACAGGTCACAGAATCCACTGCATCACTGCACATAACACATTAGAGAGAAATTATATGTATGTACAATTCAGTTTAGCTGAGAATAGGGACTGTTTTTTATCGTTGTTCAGGATTTGGGTTAAAATTACATTTAGTGAACATGGAATTTTAGTTTTTACTTTCTCACAGGGTTAGTAATACAGGACTGTGTGTGTGTGTCTGTGTGTGTGTGTGTGTCTGTGTGTGTGTGTTTGTGTGTTTGAGGGGCGGGGCATGTTTGATTTACATTCAGTGTAAGTAAAACTTGATAACAGAAGGTAAGCAAAACATCACATATCCTGTGAAGTAGGATATTATTAACCCCAGTCATACAACAGTGTCAGGTAATATACCTGTAATCATCACAGTGAGAGTATCTAAAGTCAATCTCCCTTCTCAGTCTGGCCAATATGGCTCCGCCCTCCCTTTGCAAAGCGACCAATCGGCAGTCCTCTAAAACATCCTTCATCAGAGTTCTCTGTTTCATAATACACGCCTGCACATCCTGCCACAAAAGGAAAGAAGGGTTTGAGGGGAAGAAGAACCCTTGTCAACTCCATTCCACAAGTTTTTCAGTATTAAAGTGCTGTCAAGGTTAAATCCAGTACCTGCACTGTGTCAGTCTTATGGCCTTCCTGTAGTTTGCTAATGGCCCCCAGTAACAAACTTGAGGCCTCCTGGAGATCTGACATAAAGGGATGAAGTTTCTGAAAGACACATTTTAATTTCATCAGACATTTAAGAAGACCAAGATACAAGGGTTTTCCCGTGTCTGTCTAATGTTTCAACTGACCTATCGGATGGAGCTGTAGCTAGCCCTTGTGGAGAGCACAGGACAATAACAAAGTGGTTGCCGATCTGTCTTCTCTCTGAAGACAATAAGTATCTCTTTCAGCTCAAGATCCGTAAGCTTCTACGTATGTATTTAAACACTAAGCTTTTGCACACTGATCTGATTTGTTCAATGTAATAATGCACAAAATAAATTATTGCAAAAGTAAATAGCTCATATGGCCATAGGTGATTGATCAGCCATTCAAAGGAGTATCACGTGAAACTCTGAACTGTGACCGTGTGTCTGCCAAGAGGTGGAACTGTCGCATGTGCCAAGTAGATGATGAAGTAGAAAAGAATATCTACACATCCCCAGAAGCTTCTGGACTGTGATCAGTAGGGATGCCATGTGTTATTCATAAATATGGCAAACATTGATCAGTTTATATTTGCATGTTAATATTGTCTTCTGTGTGAAAAAAATTCCCCCAGCAAAAACTCAGTACATGTTTTCTCCTCAAATGTAATGACTAGTGTCTTAAATGGCTGTACCAACGTCATACTTTAGCTGTGCTTCCAGGGCTAAATCCTGGGTCCTTGGTGTTGGCTGCAGGGCAGGCTGTCTGCCAGGTGCCTACCTGGTGGAGCTGCAGCCAGTCAGTGTGGTTGTAGGTCAGGCTGCCCCCTAAATCTGAGGTCAGCTGGCTCCCCTCCACCAGCTTGTTCAATGCCTTCAATGAGTTCACCAAAACACTCTGATTGTAGACAGAGAATGGCACAGTCAGTGGCATCACACAGCAAGCCCGTCAAAATGAATGCACTAATGTTCATGAACTGATAGGCCTCATAATAATCATTATTAGAGAAAAACATTGGTTCAGCAATGACCTTCTGGGGGTAATGCCAGCTCTCCTTCTCCACCATGATAAGGATAGTGTGTACTGCATTGGGAACTTGCTCCTGTAACATGATCAAAATGAGAACCCGGTAATGTGTCTGAATAATGTATATTTGCAGGTCAAACATTTCTTTTCAGATAGTTGCTACCCTCTGTTGGAGATGTTGTGTAGTGCTTATCGTAATAAGATGATGATGAATGTCTTCCTACCTCAACCATCAACAGGGCTTTATTGAACTGTGGTGGAGGGGGAGTCTTCCTTGCATCAATAACTAGTGTTAATCCATTTTCTCTTACTTTCCTAGAAATGAAAACAATGGGTGTAGTCTAGAAGATTTTGGTTCAGGTTACAGAGGAATAGGAGCAGCCCAGAAGGTGTCATACTACACACCTGATTACAGAGTAGAAGTAGAGCAGCAATTGGCAAAGCTCCAGACTGGACACTAAAGGAGATCTCCATCCTTCCCTGTCTCCGTACACTTCAACCAGCATACGGCCTGTTCTGTCTCTGCCACCTGAAAGGAGAACATGAGGGTCTGATACTCTTTCACTGGACGGTGGTGTACAAATCTGTATCAAAGACAAATCATTTTTACCTTACCAGTAAGACATGCTATTTCAAGAGAGAGGGGATGAGTGCTGGGTTCTGCAGAGGATGTAGACTGGACCATAGACCTGGGCACAGCATACTGTTCCACGGACTGTTGAGGTGTGTCAGGGGGAGTGGCTAGGGGAGAGTTCTGATGGACATTTCTAATGGAGGGTTGACCAGCCTGGGAGACATCTACACAATGGAGCGATGGTAGACCATCAGTGTGAATCCTTTATTTCAAGTTTCCTGTATCACAGAATAACAGATATAATGTAGATCTCTTACCGTGGTTAGGCAGTCTCCGTCTGCTAATCTTTGGGGAAACCAGTCCAAAGGCTGTAGCATTTTTACATTTCACCACATGTAAACTGGGAATCTCAGTAGATGAGTCAATGTCCCTCCTAATTTTTCTTCCTTGAATCACAACTTCACACTTCTCTGATGTGTCCACAACAGTGGTTGACAAAGATGAAGGACACCTCCCGCTGTTATCTAGGGTGTCACTCAGTTCTTGTAAAACCTCACTCGATATAGTGTTACCCTTGTCCAATTCCCCACAGGGAGGATTGCTAGCAGGGGGACTCTGGTCAGTCTGGTCTGGTTCTGGACGACAACACTGCTGAGAGAGACCAGGACATATTTCTTTACTCTGTGGTTGTCCCTCATCCACAACCGCCAATGGATTGAGTCGATTGTCTTTCTCAAAGGTAACAGGATTCTTCAGTGCTGAATGGTAAGACTCCCTGTAACGGCACCTGAGGTCCTGTGTGCTGGAAACCTGACCCATTCTTTTCCTTGTGCAAGGGGTGCAGGGGGGCTCCTCTGAGAACCGAACAGTCTGGCCACAGTGTGAGGGATCCTTGAGAGGCGGGTGTGGGGCCAGGACAGGGTCCAAGGCCGGGGGCAGGGCTGGAGCAGAAGAAACACCATCCCTATTGAGGGGACCAGGCTTTAACATATGTTCTCTGGAGTGTGTGTGACTCTGAGACCCACAGTTGAGCAATGCTTCTTTTTCCTTAGTGAACTCCACCAAGTCTACATATTCCCCCTCAACTTCAGAGGGGTTTTTGCTGCGACTGTCCCAAGTGGTAGGAGACACCCAGCCTATGGGCTTAGCCACAAGCCCATGCTGATCCAGCTTAACCAGCTTGGACCATTTGCTGTCCACTAAACGCAGCGAAACCGCAATGCCATTTTTAGCAGGAGAGATCCTAGTCTCCACAGTGTACCCAGGGACAGAGGGAGGCAGTGTAAACGTCACGACGTCCTGTGGACCCGAAGCAAGGGCAGCCGGTGAGGAGGCCATGGTTCTGGGTTTATCCACAAACTCGGGAAAAGCCACCTGTGCCCATGGCATCTTTACCGTTCCATGGTCTGTAGAGAGGATACACTGGCTGAGCGGGGTGCCATGGCGGCCGTGGTTGAGCTCCGCCAGCCAGGCCTCAGTGAAGATGCAGGGGTAGGAGGTCTCTGGGATGGGTATCTCCTCCACCTTCCGATCCGGACCCTCGTCCTCGTCCAGCAGGCTCCTGACTACGATTCGGACTGCCTGTTCAGAGAAGGGCTCTACCTGTAAGTAGAAGTCCCCTGGACGCAGCAAGAGGAGATTGACAGGAGCCAGCTGGAACACCACCTTCTCATGCAGACAGAGAGGCCAGCCCTCGCAGCAATACACCACGTCAGAGTACTGGGCCTGATGTCACAACATACAAAAATCTCCATTTCATGTCTTTGTTAATGAAAACATGATCAGGACATAACAAAGAGGACTTGAATGCTTTTGCAAGCTTCACATGTGACTTTGTTTTGTGTGTGGTCTTTGTTTGAGCCTGTGAATATTCCGTGTTTGTCAAATTTCTGTCCATATGTTTTTTTAGAGTTACATTTCATTTACTAAAAAGTTGGCATGTAAGTATTGTAAATATCATTGTTTATAAATGAATTTGATTTTCAATGTTTTGTATATTTTGTGTTTATCTATTATGAAGGTTTAAATTTTTATCCCTATTTATCCAGGTAAGTAAACATTGTCATTGATAGCAACAACCTGGAAGCAAATACAGTTATCTGCTCAGGGAATAAATTAGACATGTTTTCGACCTGCCTAAACAGGGTTTTGATCCAGCAACATATCAGATACTGGGCAGATGCTCTAGGGTTCCTGCCATCTGCAAATTGCTCTAACTGCTAGGGTTCCTGCTGATTATATACATTGACTCACACAGGCAGCCTGCTGAACACTCTGAAGAATGTGCTTGGCCGGGATGAGGAAGTCCAGCAGACACTGGAGAGGGTCTCCCTGGTATCGTTCCTCTATGACCTGGAAAAGCTGACTCAAGACAGTTGAGGCTGTGGCCTCGAAGGGAGGGTAGAGGACTGAGAGGATGTTTTGGATGGACCAATCCAGAGACTCAGGGTTCTAGAAACAGAAGAAACCAAATTGATTTTAAATATTGAACCGTGTTTTGACCAAAACACCTGGAGATAAAGATTTGGATACAGATTGATTTTCCCTCACCAAATTAGGCTACTGTTGCCTGGCTGCAAATGGCTAACATTTCTTCCACACAATTTCTGAAAGCAGCCTTCCAATCTCAGATGGCTAGTTTTATACATTGCCACTAATTATGGCATCAACTGGAACGGCTTCTATCTTGGCAGTCTCAGGCTCAATGTATAGTGGTGCTGATGAGTTTGCATACCCTGGCCAAAATGGTAATCAAAGGGTGAATTTCCTACACCTGTGACATTTTAAATGGCAATTAGTATCTGTGTATAAATAGACAATGAGTTTGTTAGCTCTCACGTGGATGCACTGAGCAGGCTAGATACTGACCCATGGGGAGCCTGTCAAAAGACCTGCATAACAAGGTAACGGAAGATGGATATAAAAATATATCCAAAGCCTTGCAAAAGTCCTGTTCAATCACTTATTAAAAAGTGGAACATTTAGGGATCTGTCCAGGTCAAGGTCAGGTTGACCAAGAAATATTTAGGCTAAACTGCCAGAAGAATTGTTGGGGATACAAAGACAAAACAGCAGGTAACCTCAGGAGTAATACAGGCTGCTCTGGCAAAATATGGTGTGGTTATTAAAAGGACAATATGATGATTCTTCAACAAAAATCTGCTGCATGGTTAAGTTGCCAGAAAGAACCCTTTACCGCGCCAATGCCACAAAAAACACGGTAACAAAAAAATCTATGTTCTCTTTACAACTGTTAGTGTCTGCTAAATGACAAACGGATTGTATGTTAACAGTTACACATGGTCATGAGTTCATCAATCAAAGTGACAGTTTCCATTGTATTCTGGCATCGGTCAGTATGTTTCCAGTAACATCTGATAGACAGTCCCCACCTTCTTTCATACAATGTAGTCAACTACTGTTAATCAGAAACAGATGTTGACAACACAAGGGTAAAGTTGCTCCGGATGTCAGCATAGCTGTCATGTGAACCATTTGAGTTGCATGTAGGCAGATACCAAGCATCCATGAACAGACTGGGGGTCTCCACTAGAGGAGAGTTCTGGTCTATGGTTTCACATTCTCTCTGACCCCCGTGGTGGCCCATCACCCACTTTTAGGCTCTGCTTAAATTAGCTTTGCGAAGGCCATGTGTTGGCAGTGTGTGGTAAATGTATACGTGCATCTTTTCAGTGCACCATTCAGTCTCAAGCCTCTTTGGGAAACATGCTTTTTGGTGCTGGATGCTTTGTAGTTTTAACATGGCTTGCCAGGCCACATTGACTGATTTATTGTAATTGCAGGGATATGAGTGGTTAATGTTCAATGTATAAAGTTACCACCCCTTTGATTGTTAAATATATTCCAACAAAAGTTAAATTGAAATAATACATTTGAGTTAAGAAGCCATCTTAAGAAAATTGATATTTTTTGTGTTTGTTAAGTTTCTCCTAAATGTGTTTTTTCTCCCATCTATTCCACAGAACTAGATGCATCCCAGCTGTGGCGTGGAGGTGGAGGGAGGTTCTGGGTGTATAAAGGAGCAATCAGATTGATCCCCCTGGACCTCATCTGGCTGACCAGTCTAATTCCATCTCAGCTCTCAAACACTTTTATACCCCAGCTACTTGACTGTTGAGGAGCTGGGATATGCCACACATGTCCTCTGTATATATTTGTGCCTGACATGGCTCCCAGCACTAAGACCCCACAACTATGATAAAGATCTACTCAGAGGGACATCATTTGAATTCTGACACACCTTCCGGCAAAACAACAATAGGTCAGTATGATGGTGGGCTTTTGAGTCTCAAATAGAGGATGCTGAGGGAGTTTCATATCTAAAACATGTGGATCACTTTCCTATAAAAATACTTTTCTGTACTTTTCTGACAAAGGTGAATGAAACACCCGCTGGTCCAAGGAATTTCCATGAAAGATGTTTTTTGTTCTTTATAGTGTGAAGTGAGTTTTGTACTTCATGGCGTGACGCTGTGGTGAGTCAGTTTTGGGCCTGATATTTGACGAGTAAAAAAAAAAAGCTCCCAAGCTGACCCACTGGAATATGCCTGTGACCTAAAAACACTTTTCTCAGCATTAGGGGTTTCTGAATGAAGTCAGTGTGTTATGTCATGTTGTGGTGAAATTCATGTTGATTTCCAAACAGCACAGAGATTATGGGCTAACAGCACTGAACGGCAGGTCAAGACATAACAAGTCTTAAGGTGAGCAGCAGCCGAGGATTGGGCGATGTGAGATAGTGTGATTAGCCGGGCTAGCAGGACCATGACTCACTGTTGCTGTTATGTCTGGGCACCAAGAAAGCACCCAGGGGGGTAAAGAGCAAGCCTGCCTAACTGTCTGCTGCCGAGTGCTGACACTCTGCTGAAGTAACATCGGGCACTAAATAAATACACATCGTTTTCACTCAGTCACTAAAATAAGTGACTCGTCTCAGATTGCAGCTCATTGCATTTGGATACACCAGTGGGACTGGAGTTTAACATTTCTCTTCACTAAACATCCAACCCAAACAACCCTTAAGCCGCAGTGGCCAAAGTGACATTAAAGGGTCTTGGAGGGTTTCAGTATGAATTTTTGTTGTATACATTGTCTGGGAGAAATGCTGAATGTAACAGTGTGCCAATGAATATTGCTGTCTGGCAAAACATCTGAATGTTTTCTGATACAACTAAATTAAGCCAAAGCTCAATGTTCTGTGTTTAGTTCTGTTTTTTTTATGCACAAAAAAAAAGAATAACGGGTAAAGATCATGTTTGGGTTCTCGCAGACCAGACAGATTTGTGATGTCTGAAGGACAATTGTCAACTGGTCATCAGTACATCAGATAAAATTGTTAGCCTCCATCAGAATCATTGTCCCAACAATATACACCCTTCTCAGTTATTCTCGGGGTTTACCAAGCTAGCCTATTAAGAATCTAAGGGAGCATATACACACACAAAACTGGACATCCTTTTGCAGTTTGACCAAAATAAAAGTTGCTATAGCATTTAACTTTGAGACTCTCTGGTATGTTATGTTCTGGTACATTATTCACATGTTTCTATTCAACATTTTAGGAGTTTGGCTGGTTCAGTGTGAATGCTTTTGAATAAAATTATAGCCTTGTTGTAGCAACCCCAAAACAGATGCTTAACAACTGCCAAACAACCAAAATACTGGATTTTAAGGAATGTTCTAAATAGGAGATGAAGACAAAAGTGTTGATTGTTTAAATAGGATGAGCTTTCTGTAAGTAAGGAACCAAGGTGCTACACATCAGTTGAGTTGAAAAGCTGAAAAGTGATTGTCATTCATCCAAAGGAGGATATTTCAAAAGACATCCATGGCATTTCTGCTTAAATGGCATCTGTTTCAACAAAATATATAATTAAGTAAGAAAACCTCAGTGATGCTCATTGCAAAAGTGGATAGATTAGTAAATAGTAACCAATCTCTTTTCCAAATCAGTTTTCCCATAATAATGAAATGGCATCACATTTCATTTATATTGCAAACCAATGTTGATTCAGTCAGTTGTTGCGCAGTCTGAGTTCTTTGGAAATTCTTTAGAAAGGGCTGTAAGACCAGATCCTTATAAACAGCTCAGGAATAAATTAAGAGACCACTGCACCTTTTTCTTTTCTTTCCAAAAAAGTTAAGGAAGGTTTTGAGTGAGGAACAGAAGGGTTAAAATTAAGAGACCACTGCACATTGAATGCTTCTGTTCCTCACTCAAAACATTCATTTTCAGCTTTTTTGGATTGGAAAGAAAAAGGTGCAGTGGTCTCTTCATTTTTTCTCATAGCTTCAGACATAAGCCAGAAATGGGAAGCAGGGTGCAGTCCTAACATAATGACAAGTGACGTTTGAAACACTCTTTTATTTACAATAAAATCACAATAAGGCATTGCAATTCATATAGAATCCTGAGAATTGCAATATTCCCTACTGTTTAAACGTTTGGGGTCACTTAGAAATGTCCTTGTTTTTCATGAAAACATACATTAAATGAGTTTGAACAGGAAATACAGCAAAATGAATATGAAATGTATTCATTGACTTGGTAAGAAATTATTATATTTAATTGAAATAGTTATTGTGTCCCTTAAATGTTGCTTTCGTCAAAAGGATACTCCATTTTCCACAATTACAGCTATGCAGATCTTTGGCATTCTAGTTGTCAATATGTTGAAGTAATCTGAAGACATGCCACCCCATACTTCCCAAAACCCATCTCACAAGTTGGAGTGCCTTGTTGGGCACTTCTTGAGTACCATATGGCCAAGTCCCGACAACAGCTCAATAGGGTAGAGATCTGGTGACTGCGCTGGCCACTCCATTATTAGACAGAAAAAAATCATACATTTCCAGCTGCAATAGCCATTTGCAATATTAACAATGTCTACACTGTATTTCTGAACCAAAAATGTGTTTAGAAAAGAAAAAACGAAAACATTTCTGAGTGATCTCAAACTTTTGAAAGGTTGTGTGTATGTTAACTGTATAAGCTAAGTTTCTTTGTAATACATTATCTTTGTATCTTTGTATACATTGCTGTTGTGTTCTTTGTAAAGTCAGTTATCTTTGTTATTTGCGCCAACATTCAGATTATTAAATGTATGGGTGTAATGTGAGATTCATATCTGTGATCGATATTAATGAATGCTGTTGACATTTTTTATTCATGGGCCAGTTAACGTTTCAAATAATGCAGTGAGACCCTTCTCTACTGAAGGCACACTGTCAGTGTCACTGCATAACAGATACTTAATCAGGAGCTGGCTATGTTAATAGTCTGTTAGGTTCCAGCACAAAGCTAAGGGTGGCAAACCTCTGCACATTTATACGCCAGTCAAAATGTGCTGGTAAGTGATTGCTTAGTCAAAGGCTCTTTTAAAACTGTGTTTGTGCCCATGACTATAGAAAGAAACTGATAAACTACAAGGCAGAATATTTTTGATATCAGGCATATGTTCGCTGGTTAAAAATAAGCCAAGGTAGGGGCAAGCAAATTCCTTATGACAAATATCCTGGGTTACTCAGGAGAATGGTCAAACATTTATAGAACAGTAGATTTACCCTGAGAAAATAGCTCAACAACATGGTTCAACACTTCCCTTTAGAACATTCTAGCACCCTTCAGGGTAACATGCCAAATTACAGTCAGAGAAAATGAACAAGCCCAATCTTTATGGATCCACTGTAAACCATCACTGAGTCATTTAGATGCAGATGGTATACTGGTATACTTTAGTTACTTCACAAGCTCTTCAAATGTGGCCTTAAATGTGGCCTTATGATGCCTTAAAGAGCATACCGGCTTGAAGTTAGGTGCAAGCCAGTTGCTAAGCACTAGTTGTGATAAAACTTCTTATTATATTATAGTGGGTGATCAGTTTCAGCATCTTTACATTTACTCACAGCTGAGTGTATTGTAATTCAAATGGACAATTTTATATCTTGGCAAAATGTTAGAGTAAACATATGTAAAAAAAAAAAACAGTGATTTTCAAATATCCTCCAAGTATGAACTTCAAGGTACTCCACGAGTGACTTCAACATTTGAGAGCTTACTTGCTTAACTAAGCAAGACAGTACATCCTTTTACTATTACAAAAATAAATTAGTCAGGTAATGATTCTATGGAAATCATAGTTCAGTGGTCATTACCTACCTCTTAAACATTTTCTCATCCAGACCTATATAGACTGTGAACATTTGGCCTGAGCAGCACATGAAACAGCATAACATTGGGTTCTTTCTCACCAAATGGATTATTTGTGTAATTCTATGAGCTGGACTCACTCCTGGCTTTTATGAAGGCAAAAGAGACAGTAGGGTTTTTGTGAAATCACTGGGAATGCATAGTAACCCGAAATCCTCACCTTGACCCAAAACATGTAGCTGTGTTGCTAGCTTCAGTATATTAAATTGAAACTTGGTGTGCCAACATCAAGCCCTGCAACTGTGTTACAAATTTAAGGGATTCCATTTAAAAATGCATGGATTTCAATGTAAATATTGAAAACCTGAAAGACAATGAAAACCATTAAAACACAAATGACCAATAATATACAAAATACAGAGATAAAACACTATGTTGAGCAACAGTTACAGTACCATGTTTCCAGTTAAACAGAGATGGTTATCCGGTAATCAGGGATGTCTCTGAGTACGGAGTCCAGTCTGGAGAATAATCCATGGACCGACAGGTCTCAGTGACAAACTGACCATTCTGTTCACCGTGCCCCTCAGACTAAGGAGGATGTTACTTTGAACGAACTTGAACAAAGTAATATTTTAAAGCTCTTAGTGCTACCGGTTGTAGCAGCTAATAGCTGTCCTGGTCTGCTTCTGATGCTATGTTTATCTGCCCACAATTCGCAGACCCATGCTGCTTGAAGAAACCATGCAGTAGCAAGGGATACAGAGAGGGTTGCAATACTGGATAGAGAGGAAAGAGAGAGGGGGAGGGAGAGCGAGTGAGTGAGAGACAGAGGGAGAGAGAGAAAGGGGAGGGGACAAGGTTTTCCTCACAGAAGGAAGTCCCCTCAAGATTCTCTCACTTCATTGGGGTTGCTCTCAGCCTCACCTCCCTCTACATCGCTCTTTTCCTCTCAGACTCCCTCCCAAACACACACCCTTTCCTTGGCTCTCGTCCCATTGTACATTCCTATTCTCTTTTGGCTGTGTCCTGCATATTAACTAACATTACTTGTTGTGATGGGCGCTGTGAACCAGGTCTAAGTAAAGAGGGTGGATCTAGATCCAGGGGATTTCATGGAGGAGGCCGAGCTGTGCTGTATTTAATATTGGTAATGCATTCTGACCAGCTTCTTCAATGTCATATAACCCCGGACAATAGTGCATGGGACAGTATTATGGGACAATATTTCTTATCACAATTGTGAGAGACAAATAGAAATCACTCAGATATTGTGAAGGACAAACAGCAAATGCAACCACTGATTAAGTTTGCTGTAATTGATGCATTGGGAATCCTCAGGCCTGTTGGACGAGCACTTTCAGGTCCAGACTGAAATATGAACTTGGACAGTAACTATTGTTGTTCCCAGCTACCTTGTTATCTTTCAGTCCAGATCGCTGTGGAGCCACCCAGACAGAAGCTTCTCTCTCCCTGCTTTAGTATGCACTGACCAGTCCCCTTTCCCCTGCATTACATTCCAGTGTTCATTGTCGGGATATAACTTTGTAGGCTGCCAGACATGTTATTGTACCTATCTGATTCATAACAGTCTCAATAGGTACGTTGAGACCCCACAAAAGAAGCCATGCTGGGGAGAAGAGTCAGTCTGTTTTCATGTCCTAAATGTGGTCTGATGGAGGAGTACAAACAGAGAGGGCTCTGCGATGATATATGTCTTATATCTCGCAGCAGCTGAGTGTATCAGTTGTTGATTAGAAGTGGAGAGTGTATATGCAAACCTGTCCAAAAAGGGTATCTGGAGAGCAAATGAGGGAGGAGAGAGCACTCATATTAACTCTGACATTGAGACAGGTGACCCATCCAGCTCCTTTACAGTTTACCGCACTGCACGGTTCAAAGGACAAGAAGTGTTTCTCTCACTCTCCTGCTCTGTGTGGGTGGTTTCAGTATATGAACTATATATCAAGTCAGAGACCCTTTAAAGACATTTAATAAATACAAACATGTTTTTTTTCAAATTGAAGAACTAAAAGACTGTTGTAAAAGTGGATCTGAGAATATAATACATTAAAAAGATAGGTTATACATGCATTTCAGCTGGTAGCCTTGCGATGGTCACCAGCGAATGTGTCCTAACCAGAATGCATTCCAGTTGTCTGCAATATGCGTGTAATAGGCACATCTTTCAGTCATTTTTCTTTGGCCTTGTTTGCTTGGTTGCTCATAGAGGGCAGAGCATCGGACTGTCTGTAACACATTAGCCTGGGGATAACGCACACTGATGCGCAGTCCTCTGTCCTTGTTCAACTCTCCCTGCAGCTTCCTATGCCAGGTCCCTGGGCAACATGAGGAATGTCATGCGTATCTCTGCAATTCGCCCATGCCAGAGTTAGCATGTTGTGGCCGGAGGAGTTGTTAGTGGTTTTATGCATTTGTTGGCCAAGACCTGGTTGACCTTGGATCATTGCCACGCTAGCCTACGGGTGACCGGAGTGTCACTGTGAAGCACAAGTAGAGTCGACTGTAGTAGACAGTCCACACAAGGGATGATCTGTTTAAAGTAGCAGTGCCGTTAATGTTGTTTATACGGAAACAAACTGATTTCACACCTCCTTCCTATTTTTGAATGCATGGCCTGTGTGAACAAAACACTTTGCTAAGGCAACGAACAGATCATTTTCATTGTTTGAATCAGTTAGCATCTGACATGAAATGGTCATTCAATCATTGGTTGATTAATTACAACAGGAAATTTGAATCACTTAAATGAATATTTGTATCACCATATCCGATGTGATGAGTGAGATAGACCCTCAGCAGGAGAAGTCTATTTTGGCTATCACCCGAGTGTCTATGTGAGCCTCTGACCCAGCCTTCTGAGCTGACCTCTGACCCTGTCACCATAAATCAACCACAGGTTTGGTTTGTTTCAAATGGTTTGGTCTGAAAGGCAGCTGCTTCCTTTTTTTACATTTTCACATAGCATGTGGGTGTCCTTCGTGTTTTTTTTAGCTGACCTGTAGTCTGGCCTGAAACAACATGGTGGGCAGGTCAGCTACATGATGAGAGATGCTTTTTTTCATAGACAGCTGCCCATAGACATTTGGTACTTCAGGTATCAGTGAACCACCGGGAAAAACTGCAGAACTCAAGATGGATATAATATATGAGATGAATGTGATGGATAGGAAAGTTACCATGGTCAGTTAAAATGCAGGTTAAATGTGTTCGGTGGGCAATGTTCACTCATTCCAAATATCTAGCCCTACACAAAGCCTTTATCTAAACATGGGTGACTGGATGATGACTAAGATATCCCAGATTCCTGAATTGATGCCCTCTTTATGATGACTTTCTGATAGTCATCTAAGATCCAGCCTGTACCCCGAAACAAGGTCTAATCTGAACCTTTGTATGACTCAGGGATCATAAAGACCTTGCTGGATGTCTCTCCTGTACGGACACAATAACAGTCTGGCAGTCCCAGTATGAACTCTTTGGAGACTGCCAGGGACTGAATCTCTTCCTTGACTCTCCCTGCACTCATTCTCTTCTCCAGCCTAGCAGCTCTTCTCCGTGTCTAATAGAATCATTAGACTGACAGCGTGCAGCTGCATAAACAACACAGAGTCTGAATGTCTTGCTGCTGCTGGGATGCACTTCTCAGCATCTTATTTATAACCTGCTGCACGGGAACAGGCCTAGTTGAGTAAACCTGACAGCAGCAGCTGGCTAGGAATAGAGAATAAGTAGCATAGCATGCTATGGAGGAACACTGGAGGCACAGAATGAAATAGAAGAGAAGGGTTCAATTCCTCATGTTTCAGCTGAGGTTGTGAATCACATTTTCTCATACCTCAAAAATTCTGGCGCTGTTTTTGGGTGATAGGGATATTGATGCTCCCTCTACTGGATTTCATTTGACTCTCTCTACTGGGCTTCTAATGAAAATAATTAGTCATACTGTAACATATATTTAAATGGGGGAGAAATGTTGGGTTGTACTGTAGGTGGCTGACTGCTGGATAGTTTCTTTAAATGTAATGCTGGGTAGTTGAGGCTAGGTACTGTGTTATGTATGTTTAGTTATTTAGATATGACAAGTGGTACAGTTCAGAGCACTGAAGGTGTTGATTATTCTTTAGGTAAGTTTTCTATCTGTAAGAATGAATATAATAATTTTTTATCAGATCTATTGTTTTGGTATCTCATGCCTGGACTGGACACTGACAACAGAGGACATTTCTGCAGTCAATCAGCATGCCAGTTGTATGCTCCACAAAACTTGAGACAACAGAGGACATTTCTGCAGTCAATCAGCATGCCAGTTGTATGCTCCACAAAACTTGAGACATTTACGGTAACAAAACTGCAAACAGCACATGCTGTTTAATCACTGGTAAATATATTTTTTAATAAGCCTGTGTGTATGGAACATTTCTGGGAATTTTTATTTCAGTTCATAAAACATTTGACTAATATTTTATATGTTGGGTTTATAGTTATGTTAATTATAACATGCATCCCAACATAAAAATAGGCTATATACAATTAGGTGTGGAAATAATTGGACATTGAAACACGTTATGTTATTTTGGTTGTTTATCAAATTATATTTTAGTTTCAGTAAAATAATTAATAAGGGCTTTAAAGGGCAGCTCTTTAATATGTAGCCCCTTCTTTTTAAAGGGACCAAAGGTAATTGGACAATTTACTTACAAGCTAATTCATGGACAGGTGTGTGCTATTCCTTCATTAATTCCAACTTAATTAAGCAGGTAAAAGATCTGGAGCAATTCCAGGTGTGGCATTCACATTTGAACGCTGTTGCTGTGAACCCACAACGTGTGATCAAAGGAACTATCAATGTAAGTGAAACAGCCATCCTTAAACTGAAAAACTAAATAATCCATCAGAAAGATAGGAGGAAAATTAGTAGTGGCCAAATCCACAGTTTGGCACATTCTGGTAAAACCAGAAAAGGAACCAGACAAGCCTAGTTTAGCCCGCAATTAAAAGTGATACAAATGTTAATCCTCTCATAGGAGTCGAACCTGGGTCTCCCACATGTGATGCTGCATCAAGCATTGTGTAAACTGACTTACCTCCACCACAAATAGCATCTATGAACTATATGACATTTTAACAGCTTATTAGCCAATAATAGGACTACTAGTATCTATTTATTACTTGGAATTAAAACTGAGCAATTGATAGTGAGACAGAAGATGAACCATAGCTATTTCATTTCATGGCACAAAACATTAGTTTTTCTTACATTTGTGAATGACATTTATACAATAACTCTCAATATAGGGGACAATAACTAACATTTTCAACAAGTAAAAAGACTTGTGGAAACCCTATTCTGTTACAGCCTAAAGGGTTTTCATCTATCCTATACTACCCCCAAAAGCATGCACGGAGGCGTACTTTGAAAATCCACCAGAAATTGTTGCAATGCTGTATAACCGTAAGCTGTTTTATTTCAGGCTCACTATAACGAAGATACTGAAGGTTAAAGCCAGGGGTGTTTTGGTCTATCTAGAACAAATCCTAATGCATCATTTGTTTTGACTGTGAGGAGATTCAAAGGCGAGACCTATAGTTCACAGGTCCGCTTCTCTAACCACTCCGCTATTTAACAAGGGGTAGTCAGTCACTCACACACTCAGTCAACCAGTCAGTCAGAGACATTTGCTCTTCTTGGCGGGCTCTGCTTATGTGGTCCAGAAAAAAAACGCAACACAAAAAGGCTTGGACGTCCCTGGAAGTCAGCAGTGGTGGATGAGTGTAGAATCCTTTCCATGGTAAAATATAAACATTCCCAACATCCAGCCAAGTGAAGAACATTCTCCAGGAGGTAGGCCTATCATTATCCAAGTCTACCATAAAAAGAACACTTCCTGACAGCAAATACAGAGGGTTCTCTCTACAAGTTGCAAATCATTCATATGCCTCAAGAAGAGAAAGGCCAGATTAAAAAAAAAAAACATCTAAAAAAGCCAGCCCAGTTCTGGAACAGCATTCCTTTGACAGATGAATCTAAGACCAATCTGCACTAGAATGATGGGAAGAAATTATGCTGAAGGCATGGAATGGCTCATGATCCGAGGTATACCACATCATCTGTAAAACATGGTGGAGGCAGTGTGATGGTATGGCCATGCATGTTTTCCAATTGCACTGGGTAACTAGCCTAACAGAAGCAGCTGGATGAATTCTAAAGTGTATACTGATATATTGTCTGTTCCGATTCAACCAAATTCAGAGAAGTGCATTGGACTCCGCCTCAATTTAGAAATGGACAATGACCCAAAACTATACAGCGAAAGCAATCCAGGAGTTTTTAAGGCATAGAAGAGGAATATTCTGCAATGTCCGAGTCAATCACCTGGTCTCAACCCGATCAAGCATATATTTCACGTGAAGACAAAACCTAAGGCAGAAAGACCCATGAACAAACAACAACTGAAGACAGCTGCAGTAAAGGCCTGGCAAAGCATCACAAAGAGGAAACCCAGCAGTAGGTAACGTCCATGCATTCCAGATTTCAAGCAGTCATTGCCTGCAAAGAAATCTCGACAAACTATTAAAAATGAAACGTATTTTGTGTTAATTTGTTCAATGACATTGTGTTAAATGTTAAATTACATTTGAACAAATGAAATAAAGAGACCGTGTACTGTATGAAAATTGTTTCAATTCCAAAATGTTTCGTACAATATTTTTGTTCAACCCCTTGAATTAAAGTTGAAAGACAGCACTTAAATTGCATCTCGGCTGTTTCATTTCAAATACATTGTGATGGCTTTCAGAGCCAAAATTATTGAAATTCTGTCAGTGTCCAAATATTTCCGGATCTAACTTTATAATCTTGCCCCCTTGCACACCGATATAAGCCTGGCACAATAACCATTCAAAGTTGGCTTTATTTTAAGTGACCATATCATTCTACAGTAAATTTACTGTGTAAAGTATTTGCAATCTTTATATTTTGCTAATCAAAATGTTGTGAGTTGTGGCTCCTAATGCAGCAACATTTCTGACATTTGATCAGATCAACACTTGTGCATTACAGACATTAGACTGAAAAGGTTATTACTAACATATTATAAAAGATAAGTTAACCCCTTAGCAGTTTAGGGAATGCATTATTCTATAATCTAGCTAGCTACTGTAGTTGTCTCATTATCACAGTGAACGAGTTTACAGTCAACGCAGTTTGTTTGACCTGGAGCAGTCGGAGGAGTAAACACCAAACCGTATCCTTACATAACAGAAAATGTGTTTAAATTAGGATTTATCAACCAGAGAGCTTGCAGGCTCTAAGGAAAAAACAATGAAAATCCACTTGAAGAAGACACGTTGCAAGGACTATTACAATATTTTATGTATTGTATTTAAACCGTCAATATGCTCGTTGTCATGCTGAATGTGTCCAGTGGGCTAATTAATGACCAGTTCTGTAAACCTGTACAGAGGAGATACAGGGTTTTTGGAGAAGATATTTAATTTTCTCCAGTTCAAAATGAACTATGATCCATTGTGGAAAATTGACATGATTTGACAAGCAAAAAAGCCATTATTTGAACCTGTGCAAACCTGAAATGGTGAACATTCAGGTTTGAACAGCAGACCCTGTCAAGACAAGGCTATACATCTCCTGCAACAAATGAGAAAACATGAGAAACTGCAAACCTAATTAAACATCATACAGAAGTGGAAAGTGGACCAGAGATGCAATAAGCTAGAAAGCTTTAGACTGAATTTATGTAAAGGACATTACTTTTTCAAATTTGCCCAGAGGGAAGAAACTATTATAATAACTGTATAAGCGTTATGTTTTGGGTAAGGGTTAGGTAAAGGTTAAGGTTATGGTTTGGTTTAGAGTAAGGATTAAAATTTAAAAGTCATAACAGGTTCTAATTATCTCGCTAGTGCTTTCGTAATGCAAGCTCCACCCTCTTTCTGGTTGAAATTCATTTTTAATCTAACCACCACATGCATTTTTCCCAACACCTGAAGAAAATCGGTTCTATACACATAAAGAAGCCTTTTTCATATGCATGTCACAAATTTCTAATCAGCAATTTATGTCTATTTTACAAAATAAATTGATACTGTACTGCTCCTTCCTGATCTCAAATCCCATGGCACTTATCATAGTGGGACCTGTGCTCACAGCCCAGCACCATGCACCTTGATTGGCATTCGCCAGAAAACACCAGAATTAACAGGTCCACCATTGGCGCCCCCTTCTCTTCACGGAGTTGCCATGTTGAACGTTAATCCAGCATGACCGGTTTGGAGGTGGGTCAGTGATCGTCAGGGGAGGCATATCCTTGGAGGGTCGCACAGACCTCCACGTGCTAGCCAGTGGTTCCCTGACTGCTGTTATGTACCGGGATGAAATCCTCAGACCCATCGTCAGACCTTATACTGGTGCAGTGGGCCCTGGGTTCCTTCTGGTGCAGGACAATGCCTGGCCTCATGTGGCCTGAGTGAGTTCCTGGATGACAAAGCTGTTAATGCCATGGACTGGCCCTGACGTTGCCCAGACCTGAATCCAACTGAGAATCTCTGGTATGTTATGTTTCAGTGCATCCGAGTAACGCCACAGACTGCCCAGAATGCCCTGATCCAGGTCTGGGAGGAGATCCCCCATCTCATTAAGAGCATGCCCAGACATTATTGCGAGTGCATAGAGTTACATGCTGAGTCACATTATGAGTTGCCGTGATGAAATTCACCTAAGTTGGAACAGCCTGTGATTTCTATTGTTTACTTTGATTTTCGGTGGGAGTTTGCATCCAGACCTCAATCAGTTGGTGATTTTGGTTTGTGTTGACCATTGTTACATCACTTTGTTCTCAACATTAATGGAATAATATCCAATCCAAGTGGCTTGATTTAGAAGAAACCCTGGCTGTAACCCATTTGAAAAGTAGACAAATCTCTGCTCATGAGATCTCTGCTCATGCTGTAGTCCGTCAGTTAATTCAGCTTGTAGTGCCTCTGTTAGTCTATCCACACTGCAGGAATGAGTGTCTTAGCAGCATCAAGTGTGAAATGTCTCTGGGGTTGCTCAATTTTAACTAGATGACAGGCCCTGTGTGCAGCTTCACGATTGATGCCTAGTGCCTACCTCATATAGTGCCACAGTGTCTCAAATGTCTTTTTCCAGGTCGGTAGAAAACATTTGTGAGATCATCAGCATGCTAGAGCTCAGTGTCCTTTTGCTAAATTTAAATATTTTCTCATATAACCGCTATAGGAAAATGGTATGAGTAAGTTATTAATGGAACAGGATATGAGTGTGGGAATTCAGTGGTTCAGAATGTTGGAGATTCTTAACTGAGGTCAGTCCTTTCCAAACAAGGACATCCCCTTCAGCCCCTCTCACAAATAAACAATGCCCTGCCGAAAAACATCAACTGTTCTGTATTCTTAATGAACTTCCCCCTCTTCTAAGACCATGGAAAGAAACGAAAAAATTCCAATTATTTGGATTGACAAGTTTAAATAAACAGTATTTACTGATTTCTAATGCCTTTGTGTATGATTTTAGGTTTGATGTAGCATAGTTCAGCCCTTCTGTACAATAGAATGATGCTTCACATTCTAACCCTTTTTATAGCAGTCAAGCATATCTCGTGGGAAAGATATCATTTTATCTCTTCTGATTACACAGATTAATAACACATGATTAAAATAATACATACATTACTGGATTTGCCAGAGTTAGTTTATGCAAAGCCAGCCAAGTTCTCCAATGACTGTTTCTACATGAACTCAAAATACAATCTCTATCTAAAATGTTCAGATATGATCTAATCATAGTTAAAACATGAAACCTTTTGCGTGCTGCTTATCAATACAGAAAATAATTTATATAATGTCATTTCAAAGATCATTTTTTCAAGAAAATGTGTTGCAATCCCAAATTCAAACAGCAGATGTCAATATTAAGTTGTGTGTGATCTAATTCTGTGTAAATATGGTTAGCTCAATTGGTAGGAAACATTTGATTTGGGCAAAAACTTACTATGTATGTGTAGGGTTCAACATTAAGAATATGTTTTGTTTAGGAGAAACACTTCCCTGTGTTTCACAGAAATACTGTCCATTATTTTTGGATTGAAATCTACTCCAAAATGATGTGAACCTGTTGAACGTGTTGATGGAAAACATCACAAGAATTTTCTGAAAAAAACTGTGTTGATTGACAGGGACACAAAATATGGCAGGACGTGGCTGCCATATTTTGTGTCCTTATATAATCCATAAAGGTGTCAGATATTTCAAACAAGCCCAGTCCCTGAGAAGCTCAGCATGTTGAGCTGTGTACTTATACTGTGAAAGACGGAAGGAATGTGAAGGAATATGGTCGGGAACAGGCAGAGGTTCGGTACACAATCGATGAGCTAGAGGGACAGTCGGGCAACAGACAGGTAACATGGTTGGGGACAGGCAGACGTTGGTTGCACCAAAACTCTGGAGATAACACTAGGAGAAAGATAGGAGAAATGTGAGGACTCTTGGAAAAAAACAAGACAAACTGGCACAGGAACAAATGAAGGGCACAAATTAAATACACAGGGGATAAGGGGATGACGAGTGACACCTGGCTGGGGCGGGCCACAAGGACAGCACAGGAGGAAGGAAATAGGGCGTGACAGCATGAGCCAGTGTAAGTTGTTATTTTTGGAAAATTCCCTTTAAATTAATATGTCGGCAAATTCCCTAAGACACAAATACTCTCTTTTTTGATTAAATCAAGGGTTTTCTCTAAAATTATGTTTACCTGTTGAATGTGTTGGTAAGGAGGAGACACAAAACAGAAAAAGGCATGTTCTGAAAAAAGCACTGAATATTGACAGGACCCTGTGCCCTCCAGGAAAGCCTATTCCATATAATCGGGAGGGGAGACAAATTCACACACATCCTTCTTCTCCTCAAATTCTAAAGAATAACTCCAGAAAATGAAGACAGGTCATTGAGAACTGATAACTATGATTTTCTAAACAGAAAATGCCATGTTACTATTCAGGCCAATTTCATGATATTTTGTTAGTCATTTTAAACACTGCTCCGTTTACATTCATGTGTAGACCTGATGTTACCGAATGTACTATGGACTTATCATACATTGCTATGTAACACGATCAGATGTTGGTTTGATCATTGACCTAAGTCCCATGAGCACATGTGTTGTGTATGTTGCAAAGTATTTCATTTTGTCATCAAACTCACCAAATTACCAATAATCATCAAACTCAATAAATTATGGAGGGAAACAGTGTAGTGAAATAGCAGTTGATTTACAGCCAGTGAAAGTAATTTCATCTGAGGATGAAAATATCTGTACACACACACACACACACACACACAAACTCTCACACAAACACACACCACACACACACACACACCACACACACACACACACACACACACACACGCACACACATATGAAATGTGAGAAACAACCCATCATCCTTTTGCGTTCTGTAGGATGGCCATATGCTAACCACTGACACTAGAATGGAGGACTGCAAGCAGTGCTTTATACCAGTAATGAGGTTCTCTGCAGTAATGTGTTCTCCCCTGAAATGTGCACCATTAAACTCATTTTCTCAGGCATTGTCTATGGCTTACTGCTCCCTGCGGGCACAAATAAGTGTGACGAACCCACCCCCACTCAGGTCCTTTTTTTGATGAAGCTTATACAAAGGAGAAATGAGACCATGGAATGTAAATGGTGCCTTCTATCGTGTTGCTTTGACCAGAGGAAACTTCCTACTGTGATCTATTGCTTGTTTGATGTCTCTCTCCGGGGAGCCGGATGGAATGGACAGCAAATTGCTCATCAAACTCTGTTGGGTGGTCCAGTCCTCTTCGCTACTGGTGCAGGTTGAGTGTTTGAGCTCAGCTGTAGTATCACAGGTCAAACATTATGGCCAAATACTGAGGCACAGGAAGAAGAGAAACGTAAACTGGACCGGAGAATCTGGCTGTGCGTTGGTTTAATCTGTTGATACAGATTTCTGTCTCTATATGGGATTTAATGTTCATACTGTTTCAACCAAAATGCCTGGGCCAGCTAATAATGCCAATTTAAACTGTAAGACATATCAGTTGTGTGGTTGTTGGCCAATATACCACAGCTAAGAGCTGTTCTTAGTCACAACGTACAGCACTAGGCAATATACCACAACCCCAGAGATGCTTAACTGCTCTTACCAACTGGGTACCAACGTGATTAGAACAGTAACAGGTTATGTCAGACCTGTGGCATACATACGCAATGTATGTATGCAGTACATCAATGGGGATACATTAACAAATGCTCAGGCAATCTTTGGAACTAACAATGTGGAGAAAAATGTTACTTAATCGTTGTTACCAACATTCATTCCTGTTCGGTTCGCACAGCAGCACATTATTAGAAAGCAGCCATTGTGAAGAAGTCAATATTTGACCTGCAGACCAAGAATGATCCATCTCCACTCCATTCACATGGTCTACCAGAGGCCATTGTCTCATTTACTGACCGCGTGATTAATGCCTTTACTTTTCATGATGCATTCATTTTATTTCCGTGTAGGTGTTGATTTTTGCTGTTTTTCTTTTCAAAATGATTGATGTGGGTAATGAACATAATGAATTGTGTATACAGTTTTGTACAACAGGATTAAGGTCTTGAAGATAACCTCTGCACCACATGCTCATTACTCCTCATGTTGCTGAGCAACTATTTATAAAAATAATTTAATGAATAGACAGAGTAGCTTTTTCTGTAAATGCTACAATCCCTATACAAAATACAGCAGCCACACCATGTATCAAAAATCCTACTGTATTTTTGTATAAAAAAAGACTCCAAATGCTTTTAACAAGGGAGCATGAAATAACTTCGCAAACCTTCTGTTTATCGGCCTGTTTGATGCACAGGAGTAGACAATGTTGATGAAGTAGACAATGTTTGATAGCAACAGCTTGTCTCTGCCTAACACGTCATGCAATAAATCTGACATTGACAACCAGTTAAAAGATTGAATATAAACATATCCCTGTGATCTCACAGATGAAGTATAGTAACCATCAGTTGAATGTTTAATTGACAGTTTGCTAATGATTCATAATTGTACCCTTATTTAGTAACTTGGTGTTTGGTAATGAAGGGCCTACTCTGCATTAGCAGCGCTGACTCAATGACAATAAGATCATACATGGAAAGAAATCAAAGTAAACAATTGAAATCACAGGCTTTTCCAACTTGTGTGAATTTCATCACGACAGCTCATAATGTAACTACGTAGTCTGTGTGCCAGTTCACTCCTAACAACGTCTGGGCATGCTCCTGATGAGACGACGTATGGTGTCCTGGGGATATCCTCCCAGACCTGGATCAGGGCATCAGTAAGCTTCAGGACAGTCTGTGGCGCTACTTGGCGATGTTGGATGCACTGATACATAACAACCCAGAGGTCCTCAATTGGATTCAGATCTGGGGAACATAAGGACCAGTCAATGGCTTCAATGCCAGGAACTGCCTACACACTCTGGCCACATGAGGCCAGGCATTGTCCTACACCAGGAGGAACCCAGAGCTCACTGCACCAGTGTAACTTCTGACGATGTGTATGAAGGATTTCATCCTGGTACCTAACAGCAGTCAGGGAACCATTGGCTACCATGTGGAGGTGTGAGACTACATCAGAATGTAGCAACAGAACTTATCAATGTGAGGTTCTGTTCCATTAGTTTTTTTTATATTGAATGTAGCCTTGTTGTGTTTTGTTTTGTCCCTACCTCACCGCTGGAGCCCGGCGTCCCTACCTCTCCGCTGGAGCCCGGCGTCCCTACCTCGCCGCTGGAGCCCGGCGTCCCTACCTCGCCGCTGGAGCCCGGCGTCCCTACCTCGCTGCTGGAGCCCGGCATCCCGGGTCCTGTTCCCCCTCCTGCTCCGCCCCTGGTTCCTGGTCCTTGCACCAAGACGGAGCATCCACCCGTTCCTGGTCCTCATCCCTGTCCCGAGGCAGAACCTTCGCCATGGTGCCCTGCCCGGACTCCCCTTTGTTTTGTTTTGGTGCTTCCGGGTGTCCACACCTTGGGTGGGGTGTGCTGTGAGGTTCTTTTTTTTTTTGTTAGTTATTGTTAGCTCCCTCGATAGTTTGTCGTCTTCTGTTAGCCCTTTGTCAGTCATCGTGTTTTTTGCTTGGTCTATGTCCATTCCTGCCTGCTTCTGTTCCACCCTAAATACCTGTATGTGTCCTTCAAGTCTGCGCTTGGGTCCTGCCTAAACTCCTTAGTTATTACAATCAAGGAGTGTTCTTATAAGTTCGCATACCCTGGTAGCAATTGTGAAATTCTGGGATTGATTTTGAAAATATAAAAAGATATAGAAAAATATCAATAACGTATAGTGATCAGACTAAGCCATTCATTATCACATAGATATTTGGCTCATTTTTAAATCATAATGATTAAAGAAATCTCCCAAATTGACCTGATCAAAAGTTTACATACACTTGCATTTTGGGCCTTGTAAGAGACACACAAGGTGACACTGAGTAGGCTAGATACTGAGCCATGGGGAGCAGAAAATAACTGTTAAAATACCTGCGTAACAAGGTAATGGAACTTCATAAAGATGGAAAAGGACATTCCGTCATGCAGATTTCTCACAAAGTAATTCACAGTATTTTTTAAATACAAAATACAAAACATGTATTTTTATACAAAATATTCAGCCATTTTCATCAACTCTATCAACTCTATTATTTTAAATACTGGCCATGCCTGACTACATCTACAGAGACAGCACAGGTCACAGCTATACCACAGGGACAGATGGGCAGACGAGGAACAGGTTTGGGTTATTTCCCTGCACAAACAAATCAGCCATGAATGATAATTAAAAACCCAGATACTTGGATCATAGAGCTATATTTCACAGACATGATGGTACATGGTACCACTGAACATAAGCATAGCTGCACAACATTCACGTTTGTGAGATTGAGTGATCTCAGTAACCTAACTGTGATTATCCCTACCTATCCTTATGAAACAGGAGGCCTGTTTAATTTGGTTAAGAGATTCCCAATCTGAGTGGAAGACCAATCAGTGAAAGATAGATTAAAAAGTCAGTCAGGGCCAGTGTGGCATGGGCTGAGGGCTTCCCATGGCCCTTTTCTCTTCCTGTCAACCAATGTCTTACATAATCGTCTGTCCACTTCAATCTCTATCCATTCAAAACAGCCAAAGTGATATTTTGGCTGTTTTGAATGTTCCCCTGTCCAGTGGGCTGAGGCTGATCTACCCTCTGCAGCCCAGTTTCCCATTTTCTCCTCTTATCTAAGAGATCAACTGGCCATCACTTTCTTATCCTGTCACACCTCTCTTTCCTTCACGGTTTCTTAATTACACTGGATTCCATGACAAAAAATATTCATACCCTAACCTCTTGCTGACTGCTTTTGGCTTCTCAGTTGTGTCTTTTAGTTAAGTGTCTTACCTTGTAAAATTGTTTAAAGTGTTCTAAAACCTATCTGTGACCCTACCCTGGTAGCCCTGATAATTTGCTCCTGTTTTATAGTTGAACATATACATAATATATAATCAGCTTCTTGATGTATACGGTTTAATTTGACAGTGAGAGGCTGTAGATAGCTTGCAACCACATGTTTAGCTCTAACATAAGTACAGCCAACTGGTAACAGGAAACATCAAATGTGTTTAAAATTAAATGCACCCACTGGCAAAGGAGTGGGTGTCTTAATATTTGACAGAGTTGGGTTATAAGGTAAAATATCAGTTTGAAAATATCCAAAATTGAGCAGTAGACAAGCTCAGGGCCACAATAAAAACACAGCAGGTCTGACAGTGGAATAAATAAGTTGTGGCTCACATGCTCTGTGATGTCACAACAACCGTGTCATGGTTCTGGTAAGCCAACCCTGTAGGACCCACAGTGAGAAAAGACATGTGGCATGCCTGTCTGTCCACTGAGGAGCAGGAGATGATACAGAGACACTGTGGCTTCCTGCTCTTCTTTTAACAAACTAATCCACAAATAGGCTGCTCCCACAGAGACAGATAATTGGCGTGACATCTTGGGGGCACTAGCATGAGGAGGAGTCCGTATTTTAATGCCAGCCCTCCACATGAAGAACAGGGGTACACGCCAATGGCACACGCCAATGGCATATAAAAAATACTTAGCAGTACTGCACAGTTCTATTAAAGTAACTTGTAGAAATAAATGGACTGATAAAATACATTGGACTGATCCCCTTAGTGAAATGATTGCATCCCTCTTCGACCAACAGAAACTGGCCTTACTTAAATTCTACGAATGAATGTAATATTTTATCATACTAACAGATATCCACAAAGGAACATCATGGTGAAATGCAACCAGGCTCCAGGCTCGACTGCCTTATTTCCATACTCCATGTGGGGCTGTGTCTCTGAACCAAAGCAAATCGATTCGTTCTGACAGGCGAGGAAATCTGAGCTGGCACTTTGCAAATGACGTGACAGATTTTGCACACTTCGTTCTAGCTCCTCACAGATAGTGCAAAATGAATGGGGAGAGCTGGGTCAGTGTAATGGAATTGATGTTACACTATTTACAGAGCGTGGCGTGACAGTCGGATGATTTGGAACTGCTACAAGGTCTCCAGACTTAGAGGATTTTTATCAAAGTGGGGACATTAACTTTGCTGACCCATCCCATCCCTGTTAACTCACTGTTCCAGGTCTTCAGTAGGTCAGACGGGGCAGGCTGGCAGTACAGGTCAATTGTGACCCAAAAATCCTGCACAAGAGCAGTTTCTTTCCCTGTGCTGTAGCCCTCAGCATCCGGCCATCTGTTCAATAGAGACTAACAACACTATGCTCACCAAATCAAGACACCTCCAAAATGTTAACTATATATTTGTATTAAACTGCACTCAAAACATCTACTAATGTGCATATACTGTAAATTAGGATCAACAGAAAATTCATGTATAGAATTTACTTATACTTCCTTACCTATACATCCCACTTGTGACATATTGTACTGTAGAATTGTATGAATGTATGTTTGTTGTGTTAACAAAAGAACATCCGTCAATCCATACACAGGAAGTCACATTCAGTCAAAGCACGACAGTAATCAACCAATGGGCTTACAGTACTGTGTTGTGTATTCTGTCCTGCAATGTCTATAAAGTAGAGGGCAACCGGAAGTTTCTTTGAAATCAGACTGGGTTTTTTGTAGGAAAATATGCATTCTTCTTTCTTCAAAAAGCTGCGCAAGGGATGCTCTTAATCTAGCCAGCACGACACTGACCCTAAGAACAAGGCCGAGATGACCCTCCAATGGTTACAGGTCCTGGAGGGTCCATCACAGCCTCCTGACCTTAATATCATCAAGCCACTCTGGGGAGATCTCAAACGTATGGTTCATGCAAGATGACCAAAGACTTTGCATGACCGGGAGGCATTTTCCCAAGACGCATGGGCAGCTATACCACCTGCAAGAATCCGGGGACCTCATAGACACACTTTTACAAAAGACTACACACTGTCATTGATGCTGAAGGGGGCAATACACAGTATTTTCAGAATTAAGTGTATGCAGAAATTTTAACAGAGGTCAGTTCATTTTCTTCATTGTTGCCATGTTTTTTAAAATTATTTTACCATTCTGTTATGACCTACAGTGAATCCCATAAGAAACAAAAGACATGTGTTTTGTCTGCTCCCTCTGTTTTTTTTTTTTACAAATGGTACATAGGGTATATGCATTTTTACCCATGCTCTTATAATACCAATTCTCCAAGGGTATGCAAACTTTTGAGCACAACTGTGTATGTTAGCCTGTGTTGCTTGCTACGCTATTCCACATAGGGCGACAACATTCTGTTCTCTTTATGATAACATTGGATAACATTTCACACAGCTTCATCGTGATAATGTGTGTAACCTGCAGCAAAACAATTACGACCTAATTAGCACAATATTGACTTGGTTAACTTTCACTGAGGGGACATCATAAAGGTTTCTGTGATTGTATTGACTAGGTCCTGTGCTCAGTAAGGGGAATTTCCAATGCTGTAGGCTAACTTCAAAGAAGTTTATATTATGCTGATATTTTGTACGTTTTGAATGTTTTTTCGATATCTTGATTTATTTGGAGTGTCTTATGCCTAAAGTTCACCAAGAAGGTTGTATAGTTCATTTGGTTCATTTTGTGAAAGTTTGATAAATTGTGCATAATGACATGTATATTTAATTGTGCAACAGATGTATTATGTGCTAACATAATTTAAATTGATTAACGTAATTTAAAAGTAATTTGTAATTTCTCATATTTTTACAGTTGGTATATGTTAAGTAAGCATCAAAGCTATGCATCAACATAATGGAAGATTAACATTTGTTGGTTGTTTCATGTCAAGTATATGCAAAATACATTTTGCAGTACAGAATATGCTATTCTTTATTGTTTGTGTGCCTTCTGATAGCCAGCTTATTAGTACTGGACTGGGTCCTGTATAAACATGTTAAGAATGCATAGAGGGAACAGCTTTTCAAAGACGAGAATGGCTAATTTGATCTTCTCAGACCAGAATCTGGCAAGAAACAGGAACACAGCTTCTCCCCAGGTATTACGTCTTAACATATCCTCCACTGTTCTGCTCTATCCTCAACTTTCCTAAAAATCCCTGTGTAGATGCACATGGCTTACAGTAAGAAGGCCCAGAGAATAATGTATCTTGAGCAGTAAATGTCAAATCAATTTTTTTTGTTGATATATTGACACAAGTTAAAGCTTTTGTTGATATTAAAAGTTAAAGCTCCATATTAATCAACATATTCAACTGTCTTCAATAATCACCGCAAAGCATATACAGCATGTAGCTAATTAGAGTACATTTCAAAATGTTAAATGTGAGAATATTCTGGAATTTGAATGAATGACTGTATATCCTTCCTTATGAAGTAACTATGCTGAGTTGCAAAGATGAATGCACGATTACTGAACATTTATATGTTAGTAAGGCATTGGCAAGAAAAAAGTGACAATGACTCATTTACTTTACAAACACTCATGTCTACTGAAGCATAAATATATCTTGACTTTCAAAGGCTGTTGGCGCAAAGCAATTTGTGAGGGTCTGCTTGTCCCTTTGTAGACATGTCAGGTCCACACTGGCTGCAGGTGGTTGTATAACTCATATTGGAGAGGGAGCTTTCTGCGATCAGTGCAAATAACCATTCCTCTACATCCTTTACAGTGTCTCATGGAAACACGGAGTGTTTTTGTGCTAGGGGAATGGTCTTCAAGAAGCAGCCTAACAAATCATTGCTTCTGGTAGTAAACCAGTGTAATAGCATTTAGGTCCGTTACCAGTAAGGTTAATTAATCCTCAGTCATTTTGTGGAGGTAGGGCAGGCAGTCGTAGAACAATGCAGTATGACTACTTGATTCTCCATGAATGTACGTGTCATGCCAGAGTTGCCTGTGCAATCAGAGGAGAGATCTGATAAGAGACAACCAGCACTCAGCCTTGGAAAATAAATCTGCACTCATGTGCATAGCCAACTACTTCTTTGCATAGCCGCTCAGATTGTTCAGCTAGTTCAAGGTATCAAAAGGAGAATTGTATTCTTTCTGTACATGACCCTGGGTGCACAAATCGGGATGATTAAAGGGACCCGGAACAGCAGCTGTGCGTAGCAGAGGAAGAAGAAAGCGATGGCATGCCTGCAGTCCCACCTCTGGATGGTCTCCCAGGTGATCCTGCCTCACCTATGGTAATGTATGAAGAAACTATAGTTTGGATGTGTTGACCTGTGATTTTAGCAGTTCCGTATAGCGGTTAAATAATGACCAAAACAAATCAAAGGAGAAAATACATTCTGTATTTTTTGGAATAATGCAGCAGTTGTCCTGTATGCCTGTCCAAAATGTTATCACTGTAAAGCGGTTACCAGTTGATATATACATTAAAGAGCGTGTCTACCTAGCAAAGATCATGTTTCCAAGATGATCAGTGTAAACATTCCTGTGGTTATCAAAGCACTACCTACTGAAATAGAGAATCTAAACACAGATGTTCCCATTGCTGTCTTACCTACAGTAGGTACATCTAACTTTCAATGCAACACACCATCATAATAGTACATTATTCCACAGATTCCACACTTACTCATTACCCTAAAACAGAACCATAAGACAAGGACAAAAGTGCGAGTAGATTAAAATGAGACCACCATTTTGAGTTGCAAAATTACTGGGATCCCTTATTTAGTCTTTGAACCAAAAATCTAACAATAATGGCACTGAACAAATTCTTCTCTGTATCATCCTGTGTGCGATCAAAGTAAATAAAGCATTGATTAAAGTGAAGTGGAATTCCACCAACTATATTTTCTATAAGCCCTTAATATATTTTTGATATAAACCATTTTCAAGTTTTAACATCCACTGAAACCTCGCTTTATACAATAACCTTATAACCGATCCTATCCCTAACCTTAACCCTCAAACCTTTCCCTTATATTTGTTCTTAACCCTGCCCAAACCCTAAAATTAAACTTAGCAAGCATTTATTTTGTCTTTGATAGTGTGAACTATAGAAAGTAATCTTGAATAACTTGAAAAAGGTGTTCTTGTAAATACTAACCATACTTTTGTGTCTGAATCATCCCAAATTTAAACGCTCTCCTATCTGTATATATCAGTTATGTTTTATGGTTTTATTACTCAGTCCAGGTGTTTATATTCAAATTTTACAGTGAAGCACACTGATCAGTCAGCATTGCTTTTGATACTAGCTGCTGAAACCTCCATCTCTCCCTTCCATCCTTACTCTGTAGGGCAGTAGTCCTTTGAAATGCTAATTGCATCCATCTACGATGTACAACTCAATTTTCAGAAGTCATGCAGAGATAATGTAGCAACAACATGGGGAATGATGGACTAACATTCATGAAATTTTGCTACATGTCACGTCCTGGCTATGCCCCTAGCCATCTTTGTGCTGGCTGGGGCCATAGTCAGGACGTGGCCAATAGAGGTGGCTCTAGCCACCTCTATGCACTTGGGTCTCCCCAATTGGAGGCAGGTGTTGTGTATTGCCTCCAATTGGGGAACCTATTTAAGTTTACTGTTTTGAGCACATGGGTGTGGTTTATTTTG